>CABFOV010004588.1:31544-50859 GCA_902141375.1 Timema poppense | reverse complement strand
CAGAGGTGAAGGAAGGGTTTGGTAATCAGATCAATCTGTGCCGGGACCGAGGATTGAACCCCGGACTTCCAGCACAGAAGTCCGACACCTTATCCCTAGACCACCAGGTCACCTCGATGTAATTAATGAGCATAGGTATAACCCAAATGTGCAGTAAGACTCGGTGACAAAATAAACAAAGTATATGAACCTCTAAATGTACCGGAACTATTATAAAGTTGTATCACAATTTAAATAGGTACATTAATTTACAATCACATTGATAAAATTCACTTTCATTTTTTATTTTAGAACATTGGGAAAGTAAAATGTTTTCTTGCAGTTTTTTTATGTACACATATATGATTTCACTGCACACAAACACACACACACTCAAACACAAACACAGGGTTTTATATGCACTTCCACATTATTGTGGTCACACAACAAAAGTGTAAGGTGACTAGTCTAGCTTACTTAAAACTGTCCAAACTACTTGTTGTTTTACTGTTCAAGTGATATTTTTAGAATTCACTTAAATTAAGGTAGGGATGAGATGTGCGTTTATTCACCCTGTGTCAATTTACATACATAGGACTGGGCCACATAATGTAGTTTACCATATAGTTAATTGAAAGTCAATACTGTAGAGTCTCGATAATCCAACCTTCAGTTATCTGACATTCCGTTTAATTTGACACATCCTCGTGGCGTGCAATTTACATTGTTGTGCAGTATACGCATGCATATTATTTTCCCACTGCCATCATTTCTTTGTCAGTGAGTGAGTCACATACCTCCGTGGCTGTAGCTCTGTTCGCCCACCTTAAGTGAAAAAACAATTTTCGAAAGATGGTTAGGTAAGATAGATATTCTTACATTTCGGATATTTTTTAAAAAATTTTGTTATCAGCTTTATTAAACTTGCAGACTACATACTATAAGCTAGATTTATTTAACTAGCAAAAACTTATTAACCGCTCATGACTTACAAACTAGCTCAATTTTAGATAAGTTAATACACCACTCTGAACGGAAAAACCTCAATTTCACCAAAGATAAGTTTTCGTCCATGCCAAGAATCCAACCCAATAAATACCCTTAGCTCATTAGATGCCCAATGAACTATGCAAAGGCACCCAATCTACGTTGGTCTAATCCAATCATAGAATGCACCATAAGACCGAAAAGACTTTTTGTAACTAATTTATTGATTTATTAGGCTTACATTTAACATCTTGTTAATTACTTAAAAATATTCTACAATCTAATATTGATTCAAAACTTAATAAAATTCAGGGTGACTTCAGGTCATTAAAGTCATGAAATGGAATATTGGCCATGATGCCATTCGAATGTCATGAATTAAGTTTTCTGGTCATGAGTATTTTGAAGCTAGATCACCAAATTAGAAATAATAATAGTCTTACAATTTATTCCTATTATTCAGTGTTAATCTTTATATTAATGTCTAAACATTGTCTAAGTAATTTAAGCACAATATTGCGGGGGCTGAGAGGAAAATATTTATGTTGGCTTTAAGTCTTCTCTTTAAGTACTTTATGTTGATATAACTCAATTGTTTTACACTCATTCCTTAAACCTTAAGAAACAATGGTATTCCCTACTTTCAAAGTAAAAGTAACGATTTTTCCAGCATGTCTTATTTATTGCTCTGACAAATATATGTCTGACCGGGTCCCCAAATATTCTTGAAAGAGCTTGGGGACCCAAGGTTTGATTTTCGACTGACAGGACATATCAAAGATCAATTTTTAATTTTAACTACACAGGTAAAGTTAATTTTTCACGTCTTACTACCCTTTTAGGTTATATACCTATGTAATAGTTACCCTAATGTGTTAGAGATTAGGAAGGTTGAATTTAGAGGAAGTGAATCCACATTCACGTGGAGGTAGAGTGGAAAATCATTTAGGAAAAACCACTCACATTACACCCAACCATGATTGAACCTTGAACTCCCTGTCTTCGGCCGTCTGGTCTATTGCGAGAGTGAGGCCTTAGACCATGTGGCCACTGAAGCGGGTCTGTTTTGATTTATGTGACTAATCATTATTGTTTTATGTTTATGTACTACTGAAATTCTACAATACAAACGTGTATTAATCACAACTTGTGAATGTGTGGAACGCCAGGCCTCCACCGTGGTTCGGATCCCACGTTAAACTGTAGGTCCTCCATTTCACCTCACAATCACCCTACCATCACACATTAGCGTAAGTGCGTATAAGTCGAACGGGTAGTAAGACGCGGTGCTAATAATAATAAATATGATCCTTGACACTCGGTAAAAAATGTGAAACTCGAGACTTCTTTGTACTGCTGCTCAACCATATTGAAAGGTTACAAGGTTATAGTGAAAGTTCATTTTGTATGACATGATTTATTTAATTAAACTACCAAGGACAGTGTCAATAAATAATGAAAAATCACATAAAGGTCAGTTTACTTATTACTTTTATGTAAAAACTTAAACAACTGCCATGTAACATGCAGTAATTTGATCTCTTCTTGACGGACCAGGTAGAGTAGAACGGCAACAGTAAAAAGGGGCTGAAGAATAGGCTGCATAATGTTGAGAAATGTCGAGGGGAATGCTTCATTAATTACTCAAGGTCAAACTGAATCACCACTACTATAGTAAAACATTCATAAGTTCAGGATGGACTGTTCCTTGAGTTGCTTCTTTATTCAACCCAATAAAAAGAAGTTATTATTTGACGGGGATTGACAAATCATTTTTGAACCACAACTCTTATGTTAAAAACTCATGAACTCGAGGTTCGAATCTCGATCGGGTGAACTGGGGGTGGTTTTTCCTAAATGGTTTTCCACTCTTCCTGCGCGCAAATGCGGGTTCACTTCCTCTGATTCAACTTTCCTAATTCCTAATCCATTAGCGTAATTAGTACTTAAAGTGTATATCCCGAACGGGTAGTAAGACACGGTGCTAAATAATAAAATAATATATTTCACATAGGCCTACATTTCACCCACCCAACTCACTGAAACTTAAATCTAGTTAGACCTGTGTATCATTACTGGTAAAAAATACTTATATATTTATAAACAATTTATATAAGACCTCCAAATAGGTAAATAATATTATTTTAGTTAACTTAATTAATAATAAATGTTCACGTCAGCACTTAGTGAAGTCGGTAGACTTAATGTTTATCATAAAATAATATATCCTGAAAATTGAAAAATGACACTTGGACACGGGAATAGAACCCGGGACCTTTGGCTTAGTAAGTCAATGCTCTTACCGAGTCAAAGGTGGCTGCGTTATCTGATAGCTCGTGATCTTAAAAAAAATCACACATTTGCGCCGATGATTTCCGCACGTCCATCATAGAGACTGCCTTAAAATATGAGTGAAGAATGACCCTGAGCACGTGACGATTCCTGGATAGCTCAGGGGTAAGAGTATTGGCGTACTAAGCCAAAGGTCCCAAGTTCAATTCCCGTGTCCAGGTGTCATTTTTCAATTTTCGGAATATGATATCTAGTTGGAGTTATCCTCACTAAAAAGCATAAATAATAGCTTTGGCTATTTGATTCATAAGATAATATGTTAAACCATATTTAATAAAAATAGATATTATCTGAAAAATGTACCAGATATTGTTTACATAAATATAATTTTAGCTTATCAATAGTTATCTTAATCATGATAAGCTAAATGATCTTCCAAAGTCTGCTCTTCTGATTGTAAGATCTAAGTCAATTGACCTTGATTTTCAATGTTTGGTGTGAAAGTGTGCATGCAATTTGACTGGTTTTGATCCAGCTTTCAATAGGAACACAAATACCTTACCTTTATTTCATCCCCTTTTCCTTGATAGAAAGTTGATAGTTAATCATATTTAAAAGAGCATACAAATAAATGCCTTTACTCTTTATTTCGATCTGCAAACTAATCTTTTTAACACCACCTGATAGTTTACATTTTATGTTGGCTTTTAACTCTAATCAAATTTCGATAATATTTTTCTAATTATATATTTTTTTCACAAATGGCCATTTATGTGTCAACATGTAAAAAAATCTTAGTAATAACATTTTCTTTTATTAGTGCTGGTCATTGAATTTAGCTAAGCATTGTAGAAAATTATATAGTTATTTCATACACTTATTGGTGATGTCCAAAATGAAATATTGTCACATACAACACCACTCATTAAAGGTTTAAAATTAACAAATAAAAGCTATATTCAGGCACTGAATTATGGATAGTCTTGCTATATTTTATAGAAAGGTATTGAACATTTACCATATATTTTCTAACCAATCAAATGGTATATATTAGAGCAGTGTTCCCCAAATTGTGGTATACGTTCCCCCAGTGATACACAAAGGATTTCAGGGGGTATGACATAACACCAAGGTTTAAATATCAAAGAATTTATTTTGATAATAGTGATGTTGATTAACAAATTAATGCAAAATTTTGCATGATATGACGGACTTTTATAAGCATTTTTTTTACCCTCTGTCACACACTTTTTTTTTTTAGCTTGCCACTGTAGATATATTAAAACGCAACTAGCACAAGTTTGGGGATAACTGCATTAGAGCATTAAAAGGATTACACACCCAAATGAATAAAATCAAGTAGTGCAAACTTGTTCACACATTTCTCGTATATCGACTCATGGAAACTGGATAGTTGTACACTTTGTTTACCCTGAAGCATGCAGTTTTTCCTTGAAAAACTACATTATGCCCCTATTTTATAAGCTATACCATAGTGGCTTACAACCTTTCAGGGTTAACGAAGGGTATATCTCAATTTCAAGTGACTCTTACAATGACAAGTGCAGAAACCAATTTGTACCCTTAAATTTTACATGTGATAAGTACTATGATTACATCAAAAATATTTCTTGATCCATTACCCAAATCTTCATTTGTTTTATGTTTTGCTTTATTTTCAGGGGAAAAAAGGGTTTATTTACACATTGAAAAATAATTTTAAATTGACCATGCCAATCATATAAACACGTTTAGGAATCCATCCACATCATTAGTTCCACTGATAGATATTGTAAATGCACACACCTACAATACTTTATTGTATATTATGTTATTTTGTATATATTTTTGTATACCCTTTAACATGTGTTTTTTCTTGTCAGAAGTGCCGAACAGTGCGAACTCACCAACGTATCGGCCTCCACCTAGAACCAAAGAAATTCTGGTCCGAGGTCAACCCATCAAATTAAAGTATTGCTTCACTTGTAAAATATTTCGACCACCAAGAGCTTCTCACTGCAGTTTGTGTGATAACTGCGTTGGTATGTTATTGCTTTCTTCCATTTCATTCTTCTCATAGTTTGAATTTAAACTACTCTACATTTAAAAGGGTTGCCATACATCTGGAAAACAGAACAGAGAAATCACAGGGGATTCATTGTGTCTAGAAAATACAGGGAATTTTAACTAAAATATAATTTAAATACTGGAATATTCTAATTTGGGAAATATAGTTTAATTTGTCTGGAATAATGGGAATTGCTTCTAGAAAACCTGGAAAACACGGGAAATTTTGTATTAATAAAATAGTGGTGGTACCTGCTTTGGTGGCTGCGTGTATAACATACTATTCTCACAGTAAACTAGACTGCTAATGATGGGAAGATCAAGGTTTGAATATCGGTTGGGTGTACTGAGGGGGGTGTTTCCAAAATGGTTTTCCACTCTATCTCAACACAAATGTGGGTACACTTTCTCTAAGATTCAACGTTCCCAATCCCTAACAAATTAGTGTAATTAGTACATAGGCATATAACCCAAACAAGTAGCAAGACTCGGTTTTAAAAAACCCAACATAAATGCCTCAAAATTAACCCAAAAATGATGGAAACCAAGAATATATGATAATCCGGTCAACCTTGAAATATCGATAAAAATTAGTTCCCACAACCAGGAGATCATGAAAAACATTTATGTACACATGAGCATCATCTGTGATGTACCATAAAAAAGATGACATCAAAATCCGGGCCCTGCTGGTGACTCCGAGTGACCTTGTTTTAATATACGGTTCTGATTGAGGCAAAGTGTGAATGTATGTCATTTTCACTTGCACAACTATTGGTTGTTTCAATTGAAGTGATGTTGATTTTCCTTCTCTTTCAGAGCGATTTGATCACCACTGTCCTTGGGTGGGAAATTGTGTTGGCAAGAGAAACTACCGATACTTCTACATGTTTATTGTATCATTAGCATTTCTGTGCGTTTTTTTCTTCGCGTGTGCGGTGACACACTTAATATTAAGTGAGTTTTATTATCATAGTTTGTATAATTTTACATGATCTATAAAAGTGTAATATTTATATAATACCAATTTCAAAAACAGTTGGTCATTATAATTAAGTGTACTACTGTGCCATCATAAAACAACCCTCTAATTTATTTTTGACAGCTTTATTATTGGGTGGTTAGTGGGGTTCATGGCTTCCTCCCTGAGCCACACTCCTAATTTAAGATTTTAAATTAATAGGAAAATATTTAAAAACCTATCTCACTAAGCTATAAATACTACTTAATTTTAGCCCTGGGCCACATACAAAAATATACTACATCCTCGACCTACAGTAGTTTCGTTGTACTCCTTGGGCCAGGTTGAGTCCATCAACACTGGGGTTCACTAGTGCCATCGCTGAGTGATAAAAGCACTTCCAAATGTATGGTTGTTTAACAGCTCACTTTCAACATGTTCATCATAAAGGGACCTATTTATTTTCATGAGAAGCTTGCGTAAGTTATTATTGAGGTAGGATTATGTGAAGGGCGGGCTAGGTCGCTACCTGAACCTATCTTAGTGGCAGCCGGCCGATTAAATCTAGATGGCTATCTGTGTCCTCTGTCTAGTGAAACCATGTTAAAAATGAGCTTTAATCTTTTAAATTCACCTTGATGGCACCTAGAGATACCTGTGTTAAAGGACTCAAGGTATCCCATTAAGTGCAACCATTTTAATCTGGAGGCTCTGGTTCTAGTGTATAACGTTTTTGCACCCTAGGCCTTTTATTTAGCTTTAGAGGCTGTTAAATAAAAACTAAGAATAGTATGGATCTGTAATTTCTCGTAGAAAGTGTGGGTGGATCCATTCTTAAAAACTTGCATATGCTTTCTACAAGAAACTAGAGATTAAGATCCATACTCATATGTTTTAAAATTTTGGTGCTAAGCAACCTTGTTTTATGGTAGTCTCTTTTCTGTGGACTCAATACTCGACTAACCTGGCCATTAGAAAAACATTGGCAGTGGTGGTTTGCTGGCTACACTCGGGCTCAATCTTGACTATGGCCAACCAGGTTGCTTCACCCTCCTCTCCCACCCCACCCCCCATTTTATTCCTTGACCTCTCTTTGATAATGCTGGTACAGTTTCTTAAAATCCACTTCCATATTAACCCGTACCCTTAGGCTAGTTTGTTTAAATTGTGGGTAGCCTGAATGAGTGGCAAGACAATTATTTGTTTAAATTGTGGTAAGACAAATATTACTAAAATAAAAATTAGTCAAATATATTTTATTTCAATTTCAATAGAAATTTAAATAGAGTATCTCACAAGCTACACGCTAAAAGATTAGTGCAGCCAATTCAATTGCTTGTTTTCTGTTAAAAATAGTACAGTGGCCAAGAAGTTAAGGAGCATTTGAAGTAATTATTTCATGTCTGACTGAATTTGCTGCAGCATTAAATTTAATAAACTATTATTTCAATAAAACTAATATGGAGGATGCCTGCGTTTGAATATCTTATGTTCATAATGTGGGGAGCTTTTAAAATATAGACCCAAAAATACTAAAAAATATGTAGAATCTTATATGTTTGCTTTACAGGGTTGTTAGGATTTTAAAAAACCTTTAATTTTGTTTACTAGGAATTCTTGAGCTGGTATTTTCGTCACTTTGAATTCCATCTGTTTGTATTGAGTCATAGTCTTTTAAAAATAAGAATATTCAAAGGATGTATGTTTAAAGCATCTTCAGCAGTAGCGTCTCGTGACCAAAATTCTTAGGCAAGCTTGAAAGGGGTGCCCCCAAGCCTAAAAGGGGAGGTCCTGGAATTTTTTTAAAGTTGGTTATGCTTCAAGAAGTTAATTGGAGGTGATTTTTTTTATGATAGTTGTGGCTTTGTGCATCCTTTTGTTCTGGGATTTACATCTTAACATTACTCTATGTTTTGAAAGGGGAAGAGACGGTTATTGACTTCGGTTCTAGTCGTCGCCTTTAGGGCAAGAGAAGTCGTAGCTTGGCTGCTTGCATTTTTACCTGGTACCCGCAGCTTTTCCCCTTCTCTACCCTCTAAAATCTATGACGTCACAAATAAGAACTACACTATCTTTAGCAATGGGTTGAAAGTCGGACAACTACCGACTTTAAACCCCCATTACTTGCCTCGGTGGCGTAGTTGGCTAACGCGCTAGTCGTGTGGAGCTCAACTGCTGAGGACAGGGAGATCGAGGTTTCGAATCTTGGTCGGGTGAACTGGGGGTGGTTTTTCCTAAATGGTTTTCCACTCTCCCTCCACGCAAATGCGAGTTCACTTCCCCTAAGTCAACCTTCCCAATTCCTAATCCATTAGCGTAGTTAGTACTTAAAGCGTATAACCCAAATGAGTAGTAAGACGCGGTGCTAAATAATAATAATAATAAACCATTTGATGGACTAGTGCACGATTTACATGCATGTTACTGTCACTGCCATGCATGAGTTTTTTTTTNCATGTTACTGTCACTGCCATGCATGAGTTTTTTTTTCAAACCCACTGATTCTTGATTTATATTTAAATGACTACTACAATAATAATTTTGCAACCATTAAATAAAATAAACACATATCTTCAATCAAAGGCAAGCAGTGCTTGCCTTGCTTGCCCTGACGTGACGCCACTGATTGTCATACTTCTGTGTTGGGGGTCCGGGGTTCAATCCTCAGTCCCGGCACAGATTTATCTGATTGCTAAACCCTTCCCTCACCTCTGACAAGGCGTGTATGTGCTCGCTCCATTTGGAAACCAGTAATCAAAAGAGCTCCACACCTGAAAACACATAAATGTGTTGTTACATCGTATGCTAACACATAATGTTCAATACAGTGTGCATCCAGCCTTAAGAGGTATGTTTAGTATAGCACTAAGATGTGTTGCAGACACTAAGAAATCCTGCGTTATTCAAGACAGTGTTTGCTATTTTTTAATATTGCTTTCAACAAAATGTAGGTGAAAATTATCATCAGGTTATTTCTTATGATCTAAAAAGTTTAAATTTTGAGTTTAGAGTTTAAAAAAATCAATAACAATTTATGCAAAAATGTGTACTTCTGAGATTAAATCAAAAGGTTAGAAATATAGATCTAGTTCCTCTATCAATTAAAGTCATATTTTGATAGAGGCACAACAGAACATTTTAAGATAATGTGGGATTGTTTTATAGGGTATTTGTAACTTTCGCCTACATTTTGGTGATTCAAACGATATTAAAAAATATCTAATTACTTTAAAAACCTGAGATTTCTAAACACCTGCAATGCTTCTCAGTGATCTACAATGCAGCCCTCTTAAATTTTAGGTTATTTTGGCACTCATCCACCTCTTGAATAAAAATCTTAATTGTATTTGATGTTTTAAACCAGGGGTGGCCAACCTTTCTTCCTGGGGTGCCACTATTTGCGCTAAGAATCCTTGGCATGCCACTCCACCCCAAAATCTCAAACCTAACTTAACTTCAGTACCCACAACACCTTTAGAAAAATATAGCCAATAATAAATAAAGCCCATTTAAAAATTGATAATATAATACTGTAATATAACTTATATAATTATTTATTTCTAATTATATTGGGAGTTTGGTTTATACTTGTGTTTATCAGATAAGACATCATAAAATACATTAGCAAAACCCAATATAAAATATTTAACTTTTAATCAAAAATTGCAGGTTTCAAGAATTCTCTTTCCAAAAATAATTCACAGCTACTGTACACTGTTCACACGCTGTAATTCTGTGACTATGTTCTATTAATGATAGTTAATAAAAACAGCAATAAGAAGACAACTGAATAATAGTAGAAATCACAACAATTTTTAATAATAAAAAATAAATATTTCAGCTTTCAGTGAGGTTTCTGGATCTCTTTAACGTTAACAAGCTCATTAATATTTGGATTTGTTTTGGAAGAAGCAAGAAGGATCAGGTTTTTTAGATGCTTATCAGTGAGAACTGAACGGTACTTATTTTTGACCAAGTTCATAAGTGAAAATGTTTGCTCACAGATGTACGTAGAACCAAACCTACAACAATATCTCAAGGCCAGGTCTCTTAATTTAGGATACTGGCACGAGGGAAGGCATTTCCAGAAGATGGAAAATTCTTGGCTGGATGGATTCCCAAGTACTTCCTTGTACTTGCTGTGAATTGCAGCGTTGTTCTGAATATCAAGAATTTCAATTTGTACGTCAGAAGGGTAGAGAACCATTTCCTCCATAGAAATTGAAAAAGGATTCGTGAAAAGTTGAACATTTTTCTTTTCATCCTGGAAGTCTGAAAACCTAGTTTCAAAAGAGTTTTTCAAATCAGAAATAGCATGTTTGTATTTATTAAAGCCTGGAAGCCCACCACTACATTCAGTGTTGGAAAGTGTTTTCATTCGAGGAAATTGGGAGAGCTCATTCTGAGAAATATTATGATCCAGCAGAGTGAGCTTTGCTTTAAAAGCCTGAATGGAACTGAATAGGGTCGGAAACATGTTATTTTTACCTTGCAAACGCTGATTCAAGTTGTTAAGGTGACCCATAATGTCCGTCAGAAAAGCTAACTCCCATAGCCAGTCTTCATTCTTCAAAAGCGTACACTCATCAGGTAGTTCCCCATTTTCTTCCAAAAACTTCAGAACATTACCCTTTAAATTCCAAAATCTCTCAAGTGCCTTTCCCTGTGACAACCAACGGACACTACAATGAAGCAGAAGCTCACCACGGTGTTTGTCTTCCGATTCTGCTTCAAGGAGTTCACGGAATTCCCTTCTGTTCAGCGCCCTAGCTCGGATCTTGTTGATACATCGCACCACTGGATCGAGCACAGAAGAGAATTTCATGTCTTTGGCACAAAGGGCTTCTTGATTGATAATTCGGTGGTATTTAAAAACTTTACGCTTCAAATAACCTTCCAACAAAGCTACAAAACCTTTTACTTTGCCAGTCATTGCCGGGGCCCCATCCGTACAAACACTGTCTAATTTATCCCAATCTAAACTGTTGTTTTCAATGACTAATTTTATTTCTTTCAAAATATCTTCCCCTTTACATAAAACTAGCTGGCGCAAGTCTAGAAGCTCTTCAGTGACATCAAATTGATCGTTGATACAACGCACATAAACACAAAGTTGAGCAGTGTCACTTATATCGCAGCTCTCATCCAAGGCGATGGAAAAGTATTTACGAAACTACTTGTTTGCAAACGTCACCAGACATCTCATCGATACGCCGCATAACTGTATTTCTTGAAAGTGCAAATTCATCCACCATTTTAATGACATTAGGATCTTCAGTGGCTTTTGCAAAGGCCATTAGACTTGGCTTTATTATCTCTTCTTCGGAGTATGGTTTTTTTTTTTCGAGCAATGATGAGGGCGATTTAATAAGAAACTTTGACCATTGTCATCAGCTGATCACTTTTTGTTTTAAAAAGCATTTGTTGCCCAGTTAGTGAATGTTTCTTTTTATTTACAAATTCTGTTCTTAATGCTGAGCCAATTGGATATTTTATGTTAATATCGGGATGCATCTGTTTGAAGTGCCGATTTAGATTTTTTGAGAACTGCAACACTAGCCCCACAAATAAGACACAGGCTTAGAAGAGTTTCTTTTTGTAAATAAAAACTGTTCTTCCCATTCACTATTAAACTCCCGAAGAGCAATATTGTCCTCGTACTTCCTTTTGGAAGTAGATGGCTTACTTAAGGCCATTACAAAACGATAATAACAGCAATTGAATCACTATAGAAACAAATATTTTACAGAGGAGGATAACACTAGAAACAAATATTTTACAGAGGAGGATAACACAGTACATACCAGTCAGTTCGGCACCAAACAACAAACTGAGTAGAAAAATATGATTTGTGCAGACTGAGGAATGTGTCCTTGACTGCTGGACTAGTCGTGGTGACACGAAAGGGGGAGAAGGGGTTGGGGTTGTAGTGGAAAGGGAAGAGAGAGCTTGAGTAGCGGGAAACAATACAACAGAGACGGCCAACTTAGTAGACCTAACATTTTTAGAAACTTATTTACCTGGCCCAATTAGGTGATTTATTTTTTCATCAAATTTGTTATTGTTATATTTGGTGACTTTAGGCGTGCCACTTAAAATGCTTCCGTGTGCCACAGGTGGCACGTGTGCCGCGGGTTGGCCACCCCTGCTTTAAACCATCAAAGACATAACAAAAACTTAGCTCACTCAGTCTGTAGTACTTAAGTAAATTAAGGGTGCCATGTTCTATTTACAAAACAACTGCGCAATCTATATTTAATGAAACTTGAGTGACAAATTGACAAATGGGGATCAGGGGTTTTTGTCTCTTTTAGAGGTAGTTTAGTTTGCTATTTGTTGGCTGGTATATTATTAGTTGGTTCATAATAGGTAAATAAAATACCAATAATGATAAATTTGGTGTGTAGTCACAAAAGATGAGAAGAAGCCTTTCCTTGATGCGATAAAGGACTCACCTGCAAGCGTAATAGTGGGTGTTGTGTGCTTCTTCAGTGTGTGGAGTGTATTGGGGCTGGCTGGATTTCACACCTACCTTACTACTTCAAACCAGACAACCAACGAAGATGTAAGTGGAACAAAGATATCCTTAGCTTTTATGGAAATATATTTGTATTGGAGTTATAGAAGTATAGAGTTTAATACAATCATATTTATCTGGGTTGGTCTTTAAATAATTGGTAAACCCAAAAACTCTGACAATATTATGTTCACTCAATAACTAAACAACTAACATATAAACCATAAATTAAGGGCCAGTTTCATAGATTGAGTACACCTCAAGTGTTGTGTTAAACCAAGTACACGACCACATCGACCTAAACTCAAATGGAATGGGCCAGTTTCGTACAAGTTATTTTGCTTTTAATACGCTCTTGAAATAAATATTTCATACTATCCATCCCTGAATTTCACTTAATATATCAATGACTAATTACACCTTCAAAAATTAAAAGTTACAACAATGATTGATAGTTTCGAAGTATTGTTAGAATTACCATTAACAGGTTAATTGAATTTTGAATCAGTGTTTGGTGCATTTGAAGTGGTTTCCCACATATTATTTATCACTGGTTTTCTCAGCCCTTTCATTAATGTAGATGCATAGTTAAGTAACAATTTCAACTCTTGGCTCATAAGCATGGAAATCTCTTGTTTTTTAAAACTCTTCAAAACTGAGCAACATCATAGAAATTGAATTTATTCTACTTCATTCCACAAATTGGTATAGAGAAATTGAACTCGAAAATAATAATACATGGGTATATTGGACTTAACATAGATTTATGACAATGATTATATGTTAGTTTATGCGGGGAAAATATTAATTTCATTCTTTTTTTTAAATTCACTTTCGAGGTTCAAATATAGACTATAAATTTGTGAAATTAAATCACATATGTATTAAATGTCAAAGTGCATTGGGATTCATTCTACTTGATGATCTCTAACTTCATAATTAAATACATTGGTACATATGTTGTGGAGTGTCCTGTACCTAATCTTATCATTACGAAAAATATAATTTGAACTTATCTGTGGATGTATGTGAAAAACACACACATTTTAATTTGCCACCATAAAATAAGTGAATGTTACTAAACATATGTTCTGGTTGTGGAGTATTTTTATTTCATATGGAATGACTTATTTTAAGAAATTTCAAATTTGTCAATATCATAACACTTGAAGAGAATGAATAAACAAGTTATGAGTTAAAAGCCATAATAAATTTACTGTTTCACTGTACACCACCATTTTTTCTATTAGTTTCCTTTATTATATCTCCAAGGATTAAACTTCATTAATTTGCTTTCAGATCAAAGGTTCATTCAGTAGCAAGCGAGGTCAAGAAAGCTTTAATCCATATACTCATGGAAATGTATGCTCCAATTGTTTTTACGTCTTATGTGGGCCAACACCTCCAAGTCTCATAGGTAAATAATTTGCCATGTTTAATATTTTATAATTATTTTTACAAACTATTTAGATTTAACGAGTATAAAATGATGCAATTTTTCTTAAAACTGTGCATTATATAGCTCATTTAGCTTTAAGGTCAGTAAAGGGCAGTAAATATTATGTAAATTATTTAAACATCCTGGCAAAATCTACTTTTTTTAAACACCAATTTGATTATTCTTTGCAGAGCAGCTTGTAGCATAAAATATTGGTATCTACTATGTAGTGTAGGAAATAAAACACACATGATTGTCTACCATGTAGGAATTAAAACATGTATGATTGTTTACCATGTGGAAATTAAAATATGTATGATTGTCTACCATGTAGAAATTAAAACACAAATGATTGTCTACCATCCAAACCAGCAAACCATTTATTCAATATGCCTATAGGGTTGAAAGCCGCACAAAGAGTTGGAAGGTGTACATATACTTTTCATCAAATGCTATAAGGAAATAAAAACCCTTCTATGATATTAAAATTCAACCATTAACTGATAGCCATGCACAATAATTACCAATTCACTAATTTCTTATATTTTCTTGACTTTTTGTCATATTTTCTCTTGACATATTGTTCTTTGGTTTCTGTATTTTGTAATATGTATTTGTTCAAGGACTATTCAGATTATGACGCTGGTCCATTATTTACTAAAGCCAACTAACTAAAAACTATCATAGCATAGTTTTTAACTTTTTAAGAATGACACATTTTGAAAAAGTTTTGATCTTTTATCTTCTTTGCAATTAGTCTTTATATATATATATATGAAACTACACTGCATGTTTGGAATACTCTCTTTAGGTTGGTAACTCTGTAATATTAATAATGTGTTACAACGGATGTGTCACTTGCCAAAAATCATGATGAAATCAAGCTGCCTGCTACAAATAAACGCCATTTTCATGCTGGCAGGTTAAAAATGTTGTAGACGTAGTGTAATTCAGGGGGCTGGTGAAGAACCGGCAATGCAGCGCTAATACCCCTCCCATCTCGCCCCCGCACATACAATACAGTATTTAGATCATTTTCAAGTACTATAGGCCTATTGTAATCTCAACCTTTCCCACTCCATTACATAGGTGTGTTATTTGTGTATCTGTCTTATCTTATATATAGTATTTACCTCATCACATAAAAGTATAATATTATGGAAGGGGAGAGGATTCTAAAAAGATTAATGGATATTAAGCATGTAGGGAAGAGACCGCAATGGAGACTAAGGAAGAGATGGGAGGAACAGATAGTAGCAAGTGTGCAAGTGAGAGGAGGAGAGTGGAAGAGAGTGCAGGAGGAAGAATGGTGGAAGGCCAGAGGGAGATGGAGGCATTTTAATAAACAGACCCGGCCACAGGCTGGAAACAATTCATGATGTTGATGAGGATATTTTAAAAACTAATAATCTGATACCTACCCTAATTAGTATAAACCCCAAAAATTATATACCCCTTAAAGTAACCTCTTACTTCAGAAAAGGTTTGCATCAATTACCTTGCTCATGCTATATTTTGGCATTCTTTCTTATTGAATTTTGTTTTAACAATTTTAATTTTCATATTATTTTTTGTATCGACTGCTGTATCTAGGTCATCTTTTTTGTAAAGTGGGAGGGGGAGTATAAAAACTGCCTTTGTCAATCGACCGTTAATTTAAAACCTCAAATTATTAATCACCCCCCTACTATCATTTCTCCAATTTTTTTACTGTCTGGATAGTTTGTGAAGGTTCTATTTGGTAATCTTGTCCAAAAACTTTTGTCAGATAGAGAAGATAAAAACTAACCCTATGACTCGTATGTTAAACAAGCTCACTAGAAGCTATTAACTACTAATGAGCAGAATAAAAGAGGTTATTCAGAGTGAAAATAGTCATGTTATTAGATAAAAAATAAAAACTATAATATCACCTCCTCTTAGCCTCCACTTAATCTTTTGATCTTTACTGAATAGTAAAGTAAAGTGAATTTTAAAAATCAAGTTGAAAAACAAATTTTATTGATTTAAAACTTAATGTTTTAAATATAATAAAAACAAATATTAAATAGAAGATATAGATTTGACTGCAACTGGTCAAATGTCACTAGCGATTTGAGGGTTGGTGCTAGATAATCAAAAGTCTAGGCTACTGTACTTTGTATTTTTGTTCTTTTTGGTGCTTAACTATTTTACTATAAATATTTCTATTTTATTGTTTCAGATAGAAGAGGAATCGTAACCCCAGAGTTTGCAGCAGAACAGGCTTGTAGTAGTGATGATAAGGACCATGTTGTCACCAATAACAAGACATATGGTACTGTGAGAACTCTGCAAACACTGGTAAGTTTCAATTTGTTTTTGTTTGGATAGGTATTAAAGTGTTTAAGAACTTATTTAAATAGACCTACTTAGTATATATTCTTTTGACTATTGGGTGTCTTCACAATTAAGATAGTATGGATTAATCTTAAAAATGTTATCCTAGGGTTTTCTAGTTAAGGTGTAACTTGTTTCGTAAAAGGATTTAGGATTTGCGGTATTATGTTGTTAAAGAAAACATTTTGGTTTATATAGTGTGCTATGCCACAATATTGGCAAACTCAAGTATATTACTTAAAAGAGCAATAAGATATTGCAAAGAAATTATTGTTGTAAGAGCTAGAGGTAAATTATGGTCACTTCGATACTGTTGTTGCCTGTTTCTTGATTATTTTTTTTCAAAGACAAGAAACAGGCAACAACAGTAGCTAAGTGACCATGATCTACCTCTAGCCATGCTGTCATAGTTCACTTGGTGTTTTACTTGCTTCTGATAAAAAAGGGCACACTGATGTACCCCAAAAATTTCATAATTATGTGTTTTGTTGCGTTTTTAATTGTGACCCTAGAGGGCTATATTTTTCTGGTGTGTAGGCCTCGCCCTTCTAGCCTCATTTCAATTTTTAATTTCAAATAGTTTGACACTGTTTTTCTTTTGTTTGCATACATTTCTAATAAAGATGGGTCAAATTCACTTTTTTACAATTCGAATTTCAAATCAATCTCCATTTTATCTTCAACTTCATATCTCAAATCTAAATCTCCAATTTATCTTCAAATTGAAATAAAAATAATAACTATATGTAAACAGTCTTTCTTATAATCCATTCCTTATAACATTTATGCACTCAGCTAGGTTTTAAATTACTGGCCTGGTGTCTGGTTGTTGAGTTAATACTATATTTATAAATTATTTTGAACCACCAATAAGCATTATTATAGCTCACAAATCCTAATTGAAAAATATTTTTTTTTTTAAGGATTTGAGTCTTGAATCCAAAATATTTTTGAGTCCTTGAATCTCTAATTTTAAATGTTATTTTAACAGTAACTTAGAAAACTAAATTTCATCTACATGTAAATATTCATAACCTTTAAAATTTGCGTCACCCATTTCAGTGGCTGCGCGGTCTAAAGCGCTACTCTCGCAGTAGACTAGACCGCAAATGATGGGGATATTGAGGGTGTCTACCAATACTGGAAATATACTTGATATTATTTTTAATACTGGAAATACTGGAATATTTTGGAATTTGGAATCAGATACTGGAAAAAATATTCGGCCTTTTTACATTGAGGGAAATGTTAGATTAAGAATTTTGAGACCCCTGTTATTATTTGGACTACTGATAGTTCTATTTTAACCACCCCTCAATTACTCCCCCTCTGGTCTATCTTGTTTACCACACAATAAGTTGACCTTGAAAATAACCTTGCAGGGGAGATGTTTGCCTCACTTGCTGACCTTTCTATTCTCTTTCTCCACACTAAGCCCTCCATTTCCAGCAGTAACCATTATGGGTGATGAGTTACTGCTCAAGTTCAAACACCACTTCAAACTATTGGTGTATCTGCCTGACCTCGACGTTCCAATGGCACAGTATAGTATTTGTTGTGTTATTCACTTCATCCTCCCTCTCTCACTCCTCCCCTTTCTCACTCCTACTTCCCTACCCCTCTATCCGCCCAAAAGAAAAACTACCATTCCTAAGTTTGTCCTGGTGTGAGTATTCTGCAGATCCCACTTGTTTATGTTGTGACCTTTGTGTTTAAGAAGAAATGAGTAAACTCAGAGGAAAAACCTCTTTTAGAGATGATTGGTTGGACAGTACAGTCTTTAAAGATTGGATGTGGTTACAAAAAGTGGATTGTGATAAAAGTAAAGGCCATTGTTCTTTGTGTAAAACTAACTTTGATATAACAGGGTTGCCACGCACCTGGAAAACAGGGAAAACCGGGAAAAGACAGGGAATTTGTTTGTGTCTGGAAAAAACCAGGAAAACACAGGGAATTTCACCAAAAAGCTAGAACTTACTGGAATTTGTTAGTGAAATTGGGCAATACAGTGCTTGCAAGCTTAAACTAGTAGGGATAATATAGACTAAAATTTGTAACTTGAGAATTGAGCAATCTGATTGGAACACGTCTCATATTATGACTATGCTTACCGGCACCTCATCAGCTTGAGATAAGTCCTGAGTGCAACTGAGACGACTCGTTTTCGTTCGGCAAATGCCGCGCCTTTTCGGCTTCCTCCACTCACCCCCGCCAATAACACAAACGTCTCGTTTCCTCCACCCCCATCCCTCAACTTCATCAAGCCCATGCTGCTGGCACGTGTTTCTCCTGCCAGTCGAATGAATTCATTCTTTGGAATTTGGTGTGTTAAACTTATTTGTATTGTTTAAAAAAGATTACTCCTTTTGAAAGAGGTAAGTATCCCAGATTATTGTTTTTGTAGCGTGATGTTTTAAGACTGTACCCTACCTATTTTACAATTTTGCTATTTATAATTTTTTTAGAAATTGCCAAGGTGTCAATTTTGTCTGTTTTTATCTTTATGGGCGTTAACATTTTTACTACAGTCATCTCTCGATTTAGCAAAGGTGGATTTAGCTGGTTGCTGCCGTAGCCAGGATAAAAAAAATTGAGTATACTGTAAAGTGAAAAGTTTATGAAAATATTGCCTCCAGCCTGCTAGACTGTTGTAAAAATGTCTGATTGTGTTTGTGTCTGCACATAGCTACCTTACCTCTCCCACCTCCTGTGAAAT
>CABFOV010004588.1:6858-30558 GCA_902141375.1 Timema poppense | reverse complement strand
GTATTTTTGGTATTTCCTTTTTTTTCATTCCATTTAGGGTAGACAGAAAATATAACCAATTTTTTCTTCTAGAAAATTTTTCATTAATTTCTCATCCTTTTTTCAAATAATTCTTAAACATGTGTTTCTCCTGCACAATAAAACATGCTTCCAATGACAATTACCACTCTTCATTTTTAATTTTTCTTTAAAACAAAATTAAATGCCTCCATAATTATATTTATAATATCTATTAGGTGCCTGGAAAAATGAAAATTTCCTCTGGAAAACCTGGAAAACACAGGGAATTTGGTAATAAGAAAATAGTGGCAACCCTGTATAAGTAACATGGGAATATCTTCAATCCAATCTCATGCCAAGGGAAGCATGTTGACAAGAGTGAAAGCTGCTAGTGGGAGCAAAAAAATATTGGACTTGGTCCCTACGGCCAAAAATGCAGTGTCATGTGTAGGCCTACATGAAGATGTACATTTTAGTACTAATGACCATGAAGTAGTTTTGAAATCTGAAAATAGACTTAGTTGTTCTATTTAAAGCTTCCTTGTCAAATATGAAGTTTCTCGTGCTGAATTATTGTGGGATATTAATCAAGTAATGACACATTCTTTTTCTAGAAGTTTTTCTGCTAGTAGTGATCTATATAAAGTAATGTTTTTCGATAGTGATATTGCCCAGAAATTTCAAATGCATAAAGATAAACTAATTGTGTCTAAACTAGGTCCTCTTTTCAAAAGAGAGCTTGCGAATATGGATAAGCAATGCTCATTTTATTGTATTTCATTTGATGAGAACATAAATACTGTGGCTCAGAAGACCCAGATGTATGTTGTTTGCTTCTGGAGTGAAAATGAAATTCATACAAGATATTTAACATCTTTCTTTTTAGGTCATGCAACAGCTCAAGATATATGAATGAACTTTATATCTGCACTGTAAGAAGAGGGCTTGGATCTTTAAAAAATGCTTCAAGTTTCCATGGATGGACCAAATTTAAACCTCAAATTTTTAAGTGATCTCAAAAGTTACTTGAATGAAGATTCTCCACAATAACTCGAGTTACTGGAATTTGGAACTTGTTCTTTACATATTGTCCATGGGGCTTACAAAACAGCACATGCTAACTCTAGTTGGACTATTAACCAGTTTTTGCGCTCATTATATTATTTATTTAAAGATTTTCCAACAAGATGTGCAGACTATCAAAGAATAACAGCATCATCTCTTTTCCCAATAAAGTTTTGTTCTATTAGATGGGTAGAAAACTCAAGGGTGTTAGAGAGAGCAATGTCAATGCTGCCGTATTTAAAATAGTATTTTTATTCTAACAAGCATCCTCCATAATCCAATAATTTTCAAACATTAAGCAATTTTGTGAAGGATGAACTTCTGACATCAAAGTTGGGATTCATGCGGTCGGTTTCACTTGAGTTGGAGCAATTTCTCACTGAATATCAGATAAATAAACTTCTATTGCCATCTATGTTTGCAGATCTAAATAAACTATTTGAGCACTTGATGAACAGAATTGTATTATTATTATTATTAGCACCATGTCTTATTACCCGTTCGGGTCATACACACTTACGCTAATGTGTAATGGTAGTGTGATTGTGAGATGAAATGGATGTAGAATCCGAACCACGGTGGAGGCCTGGCATTCCCCACATTCACAAGATGTTTTGTCAGAGGTGAAGGAAGGGTTTGGCAATCAGATAAATCTGTGCCGAGACCGCGGATTGAACCCCACACCCCCAGCACAGAAGTCTGACACGTTACCCCTAGACCACCAGGTCACCCGACAGAATTGTAAAATGTGATTTAATGAATTCAGCAAATACTTCCAAAAAATTGTTAGCTGTTGATTTAAAGAAACAATCCAACATGAAATCACTCCCTACTGTGGATATTGGGTTCGCAGCATCAGCAGCTTTGAAAGGAATTAAAGACATCAAGATACTTCAATTCAGAGGAGATTGTCAAAAATTCCTAGTTGATCTCTGCAACAAACTTTTACATAAGTATCCTCTCTCCTACAAAATTGTCAAGGGTGCTAGTTGTCTCTCTCCCACAGTCATTCTCAATCCATCATTTAGGACCTATAGGATAACATCTGCATTAGAAGTCCTACTAGACAAGAAACAACTATCTAGCGTGCAAACTGATGTTGTAAAAAGATACTACTTGGACTTTGTATCAAAGCAAGAAGTTATTGACTACCTTAAACAATTCACCTCAAGTGTTGACCAGCTTGATAAGTTCTTCATAAATATTTTTTTTAGAGTAAATGCATCTCAGGAGCTACAATATTTCACTTAAAAGAATCTTATTCTCTTCCATAGCAATGCAGTTGTTGAGTGAAGTTTTTCTGTGAATAAAGAATGTCTGGTTGAAAACCTTCTTGAGGACAGCCTTATTGCTCAACGTGTAACTTATGATGCAGTCACTGGAACCCGGGGACTTCTAAATATGACAATTTCAAAAAAGATAAGTCATTCTGTGAGGAATGCATTAGGAATAATGAAAGAAGCACTTGAAAAGAAGAAAAATATTGAAGTAGACTAAGTCAAAAAAGAAAAATATCTGCAGAAATAAGAAAATTATAAGTTAAAAGAATAACAATTTTACAGAAAGTAAAAGAAGAGGCAGAATTGTTAGAACATTAAATGCAATAATTGAAAAAGTTTTGTGGTTAAATGAATCTTAACTTTTGTCCACATGCTTAAAAAAATTGTTTTTGGGTTTTATCATCTTAATTTTTAATAATGTTAGGTAACTGCAATTAATTATCTTTATTCCCAAGTAATTTTTATCAACATAATATTTGTTGGTTATTTTTCATTGAAGATTCTGTATCATTATTACTATATATTTACTAAACAAATTCATTATTAAAAAATAACTTGTGGAAAGAATCGAGTGTCAAGGTGTGGTGGGGATAATAGTTAGTTTTTGTGGTAAAGTAAACTCCCTGGCTGTAATCATTCTTTGAAGTTGCCCCATCAAGGCTGATTACTTGTACCTCTAAAGTTCTACAAGTGAGGTGAAATAACCTACCAATTTTGCCAGGAGAAGTATTTTCACATACCTTCCAGGGTTCTTTTACACGCCACATGGAACCGACGGCTTTACTTCCCCTCCGAAGGATGTTGAGCTATGATTTTTTTCTCGCTCAATAAACGCCTCAAGCCTTTGTTGGGTTTGAATCCACAAACATCGGATCCTGAGGCTAGCACTTTACCCCAAGACCATCGAGGTTGACGTTGGTATGGGCCATTCAAAAAATGTAGTGTGTGTGTGTTAAAGATGGGTTGGATCCACCTTTTTTCAAATCTGAAACTTCATTTTGCCATCAAATCCCTAATAAAAATTCTAATTTTAGAAAATTTTGTAAACATAAGTGTTTAACTTTCCCAGTAACTAGGATTTTTTCCTTCACTTCTGACTTTGTTTACATTAAATGGTAAATTAATGATATGGGGTTTGGTTGTTAGGTATTCCCCATCATTATTTTGTTTTTAACCACCTCTAATACCTTTAAAAATAACTCAAACTTAGTATCTATTAAAAAAAAAGATTATTCTTGAATCCATGAATATTCCTTGTAGATCCTAGGGTCCCATCCTTAATATGTGACAAAGCACTCGATTCTTGATGTAAAAATGTTTAACTATGACAGACCTAGGCCTCCCCTAACTTTCTATCATTTTATGATTTCGAAATAGGTATTGTTTGTCTCTGAGTACCTTTCATATATACTGGATTTCTTAAAAAAAATACTGTAAATATACTGGAATTTCAAAACTATTGTCAGGTAGACACCCTGGACACTTCCTCTAAATATAGCCATCCTAATCCCTAAAACCTCTAGCGTGATTAATACCTAAATTCATAACCCGAATGGGTAGAAATACGCTTTGCTAAACAAAAAAGTCTCTCGCAACATAATATTATAAAATGTATAAAGCTCATTAGATCACAGATAAATCTTAACTGATCATAATTCATTTCTAAAACTAGTAAATACATGTACATAAAATATAAGCAATTATTGCTGTCCATGACAATAAGTGATACAGTAATAAATCAATCTTTGTTTCAACATGGGTATAAAATGTCACAAAAAAATAATATGGAAACATATATTAGTGGAAGAAAGTGAAGTAAATTACCAACCCAGCACAATCTATTTTTGGGTTCTTTTTCTTTCAGACAAATATGAGTCAGACAGGCAGTGTTACCAGTGAAGCATCAGGGTCAACTCATAATCTGGTGCCTGTACATGAACACCTTCACAAAACCTCCCATGGCAACACCACCATTATGTCCTCACTTCACGGTGTGTATAACAAGAGTTTATTTACTTCTTGTGTATATTTACTGACTCCTTTAATACTTCCTTTTGGACAACTAGTGAAAATGGGAGAGTTATTGTTGCTATAGTTATTTGTATATGTTTTAATGCGTGTAGTCATGTTAAAATTATTTTACCTTTTCTTAGAAGGAAACCAAAACAACTCTGATTTTAATTGTATTCATATGACCTAAAACTGCTAGTGAGATATTTATTATAGACTATTTTTTTTAAATATTTTAGGCTAGTAAAGTAAATTATTTCTTAAGTTGGAAAATATTGCACTCCTATTAAGGTGTGGATCTACCATACAAATTATTATCAAGTCTTAACAATGTTGTACACAATTATCTGTGTTCAGAAAGTTAATACCAATCGTACAAAACTGCTTTTAACTTTATGAGGTAATTGTTTTATAGTTGAAAGAACGTACAGAAAAGATGGATAGAAACATCTAAAAGGAATGAACACAATATGCCATTACCTCTCTTTCAAATGGCAGCAATGTAACACTTTTCACTGTAAAAACCATATTGTGTTTGTTCCTTTTATATGTTCCTATCCACATTTTCTGCACCTTCTTCCAAAATATATATATGATCAGTTGCCAATTCATCAAAGATGGGATGAAACACATTTGATGAATACATGAGAGAAGTACTATTCTATATAATTACTTAAATTCATCAACAGGATATATATATATATATACATTTATTTAAAATAAAACAGTTTGTACATGATATCGTGATACTCTATTCCTAATTTTGTCTAGACCATGCAAATGTTTTATTTTAAACTACATCCTTTGCTTAAGTATCAGACACAACTAGTGGTACTCAGCTAATTTTTTGTTATCTTTATCTAGAATTCGCATATTCACAATACAAAAGCAATTGTTTTAAATAGGAATGTCTTTGGAAGCTGGACAGCCATTTTATGACTTCCATTAGTCCCTCTTTGCAACTATGTTTCTTTATTTTTGTATTCTATATCTTCATTATACTCTGTAGATAGGTTGATTCTATTTTGGTTCCCAACAATAACAATATTATGTAACTCCTATAATACTGTAGTCTAGTGGTCGGCAACATTTTATAATTGACAGGTCATATTTGACTTATAACCTCCCAATTTTATGTTTTTGTAAAAACTGGTAATAACTACTATGCTTCAGAGTGAAAAAAGGAAAATAAGCTTTAAATATACATTTACTTATATTTTTTGAACCAATATAATATTTTTTCATTTTTTAATTTTTTATTTATTTACTTTTACTTTTCCATCAATTTATTTGAATATCAGCTTAAGTAGAATTTCTGAGATTAAATATCCTCATATAATTTGTTAATATCTTATTCAAATTATAAGATATAGCAAAGCTTGCAAGCTTACATTTCTAAACTAGGAAAAATAATTATTCTTCCCATGCCATATAGTTGCTCACTAAATGCTTTGTGTCTCTTTTATTTATACTTTATAAGTATTAGATTAATTTTTACATTAGTTTGATATAGTTGCTCATAAAATGCTTTGTTTCAGTAATATTTATAGTTGTTTTAGGTTAGGTTTGGACAACTAGTTGAACAGTGTGTATTATAAAACTTAATAAGGTTATATTATTTTCTCATTAGTTTAATAATTTATATTAAATGTTAATTTGTATTAATTTTATTATTTTATATTGGAAAACTTTGCTTAGCACCGCACCTTACTACCCTCTTGGGTTATATGCATATTGCACCAGACTGGAATCGAACCCCGATCTCCCAGTCCTCGGCAGTCTAGTCTAATACGAGACAGCGCGTTAGACTGTTCGGCCACCCAGGCTGGTTAGTTTATTGTTAAAGTTACATGAAGGGGCAATTTGTATGATATATTCATAAGTTCATTGCTTATGTTGATATGAAAGAAGATATATTATGAATAGTGGGTCTATAACACTCAAAACACACAGGCCTAAACAAACAAAATAATTTTATAATAAATAATTACCAAAGTGTTTTTAATAATAGGGTATATTGATTGTCATTGTCCACGAATTATAACTTTACAGTAAAATATGTCTGGAAATGTCGAGGAAAATAGCCAACCGATTTGAGGCGAAGTAAAATGAGTGAAGCTATTATTTTCTAAATCAGGACTCTAATGTTCTTAATAATGATATGTCAGGAATTTTTTATGTTTGATGTGATTAATATGTGTTTTGGTTTTTCTTTAATGTCTTTAAACTAAGTTAATTGTGATCTATCCCCCTGAGGGACGGGGTTTAGAATAGTCCCACAGTAACCCTTCTTGTCATAAGAGGCGACTAAAAGGGGAGACTTCCGTGCGGGACAAACCTATCCTATATCTTTCCTTTCACCTCCTTTTTTCTTCCTTCTTCGCTCTCCTTAACTCTTCTCCCTTCTCTTTATATTCTTCCTTCCCTCTCTTTTATTACTTCTTTCTTCCCTTCTCCCTGCCATTCATTCCTGCACGGAAGCTTTTGGCTTCTTCGTTGACGACCTTAGGTGCTAACACGTCTCTCCTCGGACAATTATTGGATACCTCTGCACTTGAGCTCCTTCATGAACGTGCGCCAGTTGTAATATCTTGTTAGGAGGGTCTTAGGGATGACAATAACCGGGTACTCCACCTTGAGAAAAGACCAGTTGCGTTCATGAGGGCCCAACTGTAAAATTGGCACTTTCCTGCACCCATTTGCTGCGATGACCTCTCTCTTGGCGCTGCCCCATGCAAAGGTTGTCATGTGGGGCTCCCCGTTGGGAGGGCTAACAGGGCCTCGTGGTAGTACCAACTTAGATCACCCTGGGTTTATGATCCGAGTATTGTGCGGGTTGCCCCCAAAAATGGCATGGCCACCCCTTTTGTCGCTGCTGACAATTTACTGTTCGCTGCCATCGTACTGCCAAACCCCGCTGGCAACTCACTGCCCGGCCCCTTACAGGACCGTACATTGACAAGAGGCGGAAACAGATAAGACCGTCCAGCCCTTTACAATTAAAAATCCAGGAAGTGGTGAGGCCCCAGCACTTTCTGGTAATATCTAGAGTAGATGATGGTGAGACCCCGAAATGTGCCAGCCCGTTTATCCTCAAAAGAGTGATAAATGATGCTGCGAAATCAGAGGTCTTTATTAGAAAACTGCAAGATGGCACTGTAATGATCCAGACCATAAATGACGTCCAGACGGTAAACGTAATGGGAGTAACTGAAATACCGCTGAGCAATTCACCCCATTTACAGGTAAAGGTGGAGCCACACAGGTTCCTCAATGTTTGCAAGAGAGTGGTCACTTGCTATGACCTCGACTGCATAGGCATTGAGGAGCTCTGTAGTGAGCTTGCACCTCAACATGTTATCGAAGTTTATAGGATAGTCACAAAAAATAATGACCAAGAATAGAAGACATATAAATATATCCTTACATTTGCGATTCCTACCCTTCCAAAGGAGGTCCGACCAGGTTTCCACGTGCTCAGTGTTTGGCCGTATGTCCCCAACCCACGACGTTGTATTCAGTGCCAGGAGTTTGGGCAGACGAAGCTGCGATACCGTGGTAAGCCAACCTGTGCAGATTGTGGTAAAGAGGCTCATAGTACACTGTGTGAGTCTCCTAAACTCTGTGTGAACTGCATAGATCCGCATTCTGCCTGGTCTCGGGCCTCTCCGAAATAGAAGGCAGAGAAAAAAGTCCTGGAGATTCAAACTGAAAAGAAGATTTCATATGCCCAGGCACGCAAAGAATACCTATCTAGTCAAGCTCCGGTATTTCAGATGTCATTGAGTCGGATTGTCAACCAAAACATAAATTGTCCCAACTGCCATAGCACAGTCAACATTTCGAAGCCATCTTCTTGACCTGTGCCTCTAGTCACTACTCGAGAAACTCCAAGTCAACAAGCGCCAAGATTTGTGCAGGAGGCGACACCTCCAATGAAATTACCTCCACCACCTATATCCCTGAGGTCTCCTCCTCGGGGCACACCCCCGAGCCCTCCTCGGGGAACACCCTCGAGCCCTCCTCGGGATCCTAAATTACGTGCAACCGTTATTGAGAGTCTCAATCCCGCCTCTGGGACTCTGAAGGTTTGGATGAGTGGTGGTACTGGTGAGGCTGCAAAGGCGAGTACCACTGGTGCCTTGAGGAAGGACCAGCGAGGGACCACTGACAAAATTACAGTAAAGAAAGCGTTGAAGGCCTTAACAAAGCCTTCGCGCAAGGATACACCAACCCAGTCTCCTCAGAGTAACTCAAAGCCTCTCCTGAAGCAGGAGGTCCAGGAGAGACTGGGAAAAGCGATAAATAGTATTATGGACAACGTGCGCTTAAAGTTCGTTCATGGTAGGAGTTTACCTCTGAAAGGCCTTTTTCCCTACTCAGAAATCTATTATATAGTAGGATATTGGTAGGAAAAAAGACCTTTCAGAGGTAAACTCCTACCGTGAATGAAGTATACCTCTTCATTCATGTCTCTTTGTGGATGGCTACGCAATTTATTGCAGTTCGTCAAGTCTCCACAGGGCTGAACGGCAGATTCAACTCTCTGTCAACAATCTTTGGTTGTGGGCATCGCGTAATAGCTTTCGCTTCTCTGCAGCCAAGACAACGCTTGTCCACTTCCATAAATTACTCGGAATACAGCCAGCCCCCAATATTTTAATCAACCACATTGTTTTACTGGTCTCAAAAATCGTAAGGTTTCTGGGACTTTTATTTGATTTTAAATTAACTTGGATCCCCCACATCAAAGGCCTGAAAGCGAGGTGTATAAAAGCACTCAACCTGATCAAAGTAGTTAGCGGTCAGTCCTGGTGTACAGATAGGGAAACCTTGATGCACCTATATAGGGCCTTGGTAAGATCTAAACTAGACTACGGTAGTTTTTTTTATGGATCAGCGAGACCTTCGGCATTAAAGTTGCTAGATAGTGTCCACCATGCTGGCATATGACTGGCTACTGGTGCCTCTCGTACGAGGCCAGTCGTCGGCATCTGTGCCGACGCCGGTGAGCCCCCTCTTCCTTACCAGCGGTCCTATTTTCTGGCATCTTACGTGTCAAAACTACATTGCATGCCAGAACATGTTGCCTACCGCCCTGTGTTTCATCCCCTTAACCGTGTCTTGTATGAAACCAAATCACTTGGTGCAAGGCCGGTTGGGATCTGGATGCTATCGGTTTTTGACATGTGTGGGATAGTCCCTCCAAAGGCTATCCCCACATCCTCAGGTCGAGTTTCTCCTTGGAAGATACACACCTACCTCATTGCCATTTTGATCTTGCCAAGTTTCCTAAAGCGACCACCCCAAACTTTGTATATAAGAGGACCTTCTACGAGCTCCTCTCCACTCGCTTTCACGTATTTAAGCGCATCTACACTGATGGCTCTAAATCTGGAGCCTCCGTGGGATGTGCTTTTGCTATGGAAGGATCCAATTTTAAATTTGATTTACCTGAAGAAACCAGTGTTTTTACGGCTGAATTGTATGCCTTTTTTAAATCTTTGTGTTTTGTATACCGAAATTGTCACCATTCTGTTCTCATCTGCATGGATTCCATTAGTGTTCTGTTGGCATTGTCCACTCTACTCCTGGAATCCCCTCGTGCAGATGATACATGAGCAAATTTTGAAAATTGGTTCATTAAGCACCCGGCTTGCCTTTTGCTTGATTCCTGGTCACGCTGGTATTTCAGGAAATGAACTGGCGGACCAGGCAGCCAAGAGGCAGCACGCTTTCCTCCGGAGGCGAATCTAGGTGTCATGTGTTTAGATCTAAAGGGCTATGTTAGGCTTGGGGTCTTACACAACTGGCACGAGCAGTGGGTCTTGACCCCTGTTCAGAACAAGCTGTGGTCCATCAGAGACGGTGTGTCGCGGTGGCACTCTTATATACGAAAGTCTAGAAGAGAGGATGTCATAGTGACGAGACTCCGCGTCGGGCATACATTTCTAACCCACGGATTCTTACTAAGAGGGGATCCACCTCCAGTGTGTGAATTTTGCGATGCTCCCCTTAGTGTGGAGTGTCGCAAGTATGCCCTTATTCGCCTGGCCCTTGATTTTAAAGGTGCCCTCTGTTTTTTATTATGCGACAGCGCTGAAGGAGTTATTTGTTTACTCCATTTTATATGCCAGGCAAATCTTTTTAGTGCCATTTGAGTCACTTTTGTATAATGACTCATCTGGATTTTATCTCATATTGAGACCTTTTTAACATTCTAGTATACTTTAAATAAGTTTGTTTAGTCTTTTAACAATTTTAGTACACATTGACATGTTTTTGTTTTTTTACCATACTATTAATTTAATATGCTAGTCTTGTTTTTTTAACTCAAATTTTGTTTAAATGTTTGTGTCTTTTTAATGGAGTGATATACCTGTGGAGTTTTTTAGTAGGTGTTTCACTCAATTTGTACTTAAGACCATTTGAGCACTCCTATGGAGTGTCTCAAATAGGTATTTTTCTCACATTGAGAACTATTCCTTTTATATTGTATTTTACATTGTGTTTTAACCTTTTTATAGACAGGTTAATGGCACTTCTTTCTCTTATGGAAATTTTACTGTGTATTTAAATTATGTTAAGGCCCTAATGACCTCATTGTGCCAATGGGCCTCTAAACAATAATTATTATTATTATTGTGATCTAGACCCAACAATTAGTAAGTTTACGCCTAGGTCAAACTGGAGCCTAGCTATTTAAAATGTGTAAGCCTACCTTCATGTGTTTTTTTGTAAGCAGCCTTCAAGAAAGACAACTTCTAAACTAGTGGTCATACTTTGTCAACATTACGATTTAATAATGATTATTATGACATAATCCTTTTATTTTGAATTATTAAAAAAGTGTTAACTCGCCTTTCTTTTTAGTTGAAGACATCAAAGCAAATACATTTTAATAGAAGAATAAAAACATATTAAATAAACCATAAAATGCCCTTCCTAATACCTTTCCTAGAAATAACTAATTATATTGATATGATATTTAATAAAACAATTTCTTACAAAGAAACTAAACCTAACCTACACTTAAATAAAACTATCCCGAGATTACGAAAAAAAAATTCGACTCTTTAACTCAACAGTTCGGTAACAACTTTTAAATAAACAAAAAAATTGAATAAAACGAAGAGAAAAAAACTAGTAATTATTCTAAAACTAACTAATAACATTGGAGCTTAAATTTCTAAAGATATTAAATGCCTTGAAAACTATACACGTTCTTGAAAATAACAAAACTGGCACCAAAGTAGACAAGGCGCTATGAACTCTGGGTAATATCTATTGCCAACTTTAGTCATAAGTGCAGTGACTATAAAAGTAACTTGATACCATTGGAAACACGCCGGAAGCAATACCACACCATTACCGTGGTACGAACACAATCACTCATTTGTTATCTCTACCGATAATTTATTGGAAAACGTAGATACCAACACTTAAACAGATGTACACTCACAATAGCCCTGCAGGCGTGGACAAACTGATGGTGGAAATGATAAGAGCAGCAGGTGAAGTAGGTATACAATGGTTATTCAGGATGCTGAGAGGGGTTTTAAATGAGAACAAGGTACCGGACGACTGAAGAAAGGGAGTTATAATACCTATTTTCAAGAAAGACAGGAATAGGTATACAAACTATAGAGGGATAACGCTGATGTGCCACTGTACAAAAATGTATGAGAAAATACTGTAAAAAAGAATAAGAAATAAAATGAAAGGAAGGTGGTGAAAGGAACAGCATGGATTTAGGGAACCGAGGTCTACAATAAACCTAATCTTTGCATACGACCGCTGATGGAAAGAAAGTATGAATCAATAATTAATGTTATTATCTACTAGGAATTCTTTTGTGACACTAAAAGAAGTACTCAGATTTAATATTACTCAGAATCGGAATTCATCTCTAAGTATGTTTATTAATGGTTAAAACATAAGAATATTATTTTTAACATTATGGTTTAAGTTTAAGATCTGTGTTAGTTAACACAATGATGCACCCACTCACCCTCCATATAACACCATCTATACATAGGAGCTTCCCCCCTCACCCCTACTGCTCTTTCTAAAGCGTTACATGGTTTTATGAATGACCCCATAGGGAAAATCTCTTCAATTTTGAGTAAAATAATTTTATACATGAAGGAAGGCATAAGAAAGAGTTAATTCACACCTTTCACTTTTTTCACTAGTTAAAGGTGTAATGGTCTCTTTAAAAAAAAAAGCCCTTGCTATTACCACCTAATTTACACCCTTCAGTGGCAGAATGGTCTAAGCAGGCCTCACTCTCGTGTTAGACTGGCCTGCTAATGTTGAGGAAATCGGGATTCAAAACCAGGTCTGGTCTACTGAGAGTGATTTCCCTAAATTGTTACCCACACTACTTTCATGCAAATGCCGGCAGATTACCTCTAAGATGTTTCCTTCGTCATCCCTACCACATTAGAGTAACTATCATATATGCATATAGTTTTAAAAGGTGGTAAGATGTAGTGATAAAAACAATTCTTAGTTTTCAACACATGTTTGGTTTTGTAAGAGCTCTTTAGAAGATTGTGTGAAATTTGCAATTTGAGTTAGTAACAGACAATGTTTTTCAAAAAAAGCAGATAAAAGAAAATGGTAAAAATTACATTGCATATGGATAGGAAAAATATTGTTGGCCTTACTACACTGGAATATAAACTTAACATTTTACAAGTGTTAAAATTAACTGTAATATAAAGATTGGAGCTGAATTGTGTTCATATAAGGATACACTTAGTATAATTTTTTGTAGGTGCTTTTTAACTCTCCTTCCTTACCCAGTTCCCCTTTATCAATTATATTCAATAAATGCCCTCACACTGGCATGAAAGGTTAATAAAAATTATCTTATTTCCTTCCCCCTACCAGTCACACCTTGGACATCATATGTTACACCAATGGTCCTATCCTAGTGCCATTTATTTATTAATTTAAATCATACATCTTCAAAGGTGGACTATCAATTCTTTAGTACTCTCTCATGGCAGCACTAGGAAATTATTTATGTTATTAGTATTGTGAATGTTTTCTTTAATTGATCTTTGGTTAATATTTTTTGTCCTTGTCCAATATTATCTTTGTTTTTGTTTCTCATTCTACATCCTTTCAAAGGGCACTGATGTATTAGGTAAGTTAATATTAAACAAACTTAGATCTATTTAATTTTTAGTGCAGCTATTATATTAGTAGTGACAGCTGAGTATGCCTTTTATAAATTGTAATGTGCACTGTATGTTTGCAGCTTAATCTCTCATCTTGAATATTAGACGAAGTAAGGTGGTTATCTGTTTTTATTTAACCATAGTAACTTGTTGATGAGAAAACTTGAGATCTAAATAATTAAAATACATCTCACCCAAATAAACAATAACATAATTTGCAAAACAAAGCTCGCTTATTTAATTTCTTAAAGCAACCGTTATAACTTTTCAAATTAGCTATTTCATCAATATTTATTCATAATATTGAATTGACATTTTTATTACTTTAACATATAAACATAAACCTCATCTCAAAACATTGCTTTATCTTTTTCTTAAATGAAAACTGGTATTGAATGACTTAGGCTTGATATTTTTTTTATCACTAGTCCATAATATTAAACATAATTTGAAAATACTTTCACATTTACAATAGTTTCATAATATGTTGACCTTAATGCTACCATTTGTTTAGATTTTTAATTTCCACTTTATACCCAAGTACTTAAAAATAAAAGCATCTAACATACATTTGACAGGGTTTATATACGCCTGGAAATCCTGGAAATGTCAGGCAATTTGGTGTGTAAGGAAAAATTCAGGTAGAAATCAGTGAAATCATAATCACTTGAATTTTCTGAAATTTTTTGCAATAATAATCAAACTACAAACTAAACAAACATAATCCATTGAAAACTTTTAGCTTTATCTCCATTTCATTTGATTTTGTGAAGAGCACATACATATCTGTCTTAAATTTTATTTGGAAGAAGTTATAGGAAAGGTGGATAGAAACATATAAAAGGGTCGAACATAATATGACTTTTACAATGAAAAGAAGAACACAGTTCACACTTTACATTGCTGCCATTGGACAAAAAGGTAATGGTTGCCTCTTAAAGAAAATGGATCGTCACCACCCAATCCCCTGACCTAGGTTTCATTCTATCGGATCTCATCAGGGAGGAGTATGAAACGTGCAACACAACTTTCTAAAAGAGAAAACAAAAAAAAGGGAGAAAAATGAAAATTGTAAAGAATGATAGGAACATGTAAAAACCTTTTGTCTTAAAATAATTATTGTATTAAGAATGTTATATAAAATCGTGAAAATGGCACAATTTTTTATTCATAGCTATTTTATATAAAATACTGAGAATTTAAAGTTTTTTGCTATGAAAAACCTGGAAAAATTAGAACATTTCAAAGTTTTTAAAGCGATCCTGTATGAATATAAGAATTTGTTAAAATTGTGTTTCATCCTAAATGAAAAGTCTTAATGTCTTTATGTTCCATTTTATAAATTTGGTTAATTGAAAGTGGGTTTAACTTTGACCCGGGAAGTATGGGATCAAATTGTTAAAATATTGGCTGACTACAATGATGGTAGTTTTTCTTCCTCTTACAAGTGGATATTGACAAATTGTGTATTAATTACCTTATATACTCTCGTAATGCTTTTCTTAAATTTATGGAAAAAATATTTTCAAAATTTTAATGTTAGTAATTAATTAAATATCCAAAGTCAATTAACCACACAGGCCAGGGTGGTTCAACATTTTTCATCTCAAGGGCCAAATCTGATTATCAATTTACACCACGGGCTAAAGATGTATTTAATAATCCTGATAACTTAATATAGCCCCACAAACAACATTTAACAAACAATTACTTTTAATACTTAAAATAAATTGTATTTTTGGTTGTTAGAACCTTTCAAATTTTACTGCCAGGAATAGGTCCCTAAAATGTAATTATCAAATATGTATGCACACACATGTTCATACAACAACTTAGCATTATAAATATATATGTATATATTTTTATTATTCAGATAAATGTCTGATAAAATGCATTCATAACAATATTTATATTTGAATCATTATAAAATGAATTACTGCCTAATGGCCTGGAAATGTAAAATAAGACAGTGTAGAAACACTACAATAATGTAAGGTTCACTATCATTTAATTTACATTATTTTAGTGTTTCTACACTGTCTTATTGTATATTTGAATTATTAGCTATTTCACATTTGTCACTGAGGATAATGTGAATGCCACATTGTCACTGAGCGTGGGCCGCATTTTGTCTGCCAGTTGGACCACACTTTAGGCTAGGTATAGCAATATTTAATGTTCATGTTGGTTGATTTAAAACATTCCACTTTGCTTACAATTTTTGTTCATTTTGTAGGACGTAAAACCCAAAAATGTCATAATAATTTTTATATCAGTGAATTCTTCCAATATATCAAATGGTAATGATAGGAACAAATCTCTCAAACAACATTTTATCAAAATTATTTTTACCTTTTTGTTTGGTAATGTCTTTTAAAACTACTGCATATTTTAAAGACACAAAACAAATCTTCTGAAAAATCAGAAAATAAACTTGCTGCTGATATAATCCTTGTTTTCAAAAGTTATATGTTAAAAATCCCTATTGAAAAAATAATAATATTTTGTACGATATATTTTATCAAATAATGTAGGTTCACTTTCTAGTTTACAAAGATTTTTTTCTAAGGCGCAGTAAAAAAACCTGAAATATTCTAACTGGTCCTCTGGACAGGTTTCAAGGCTATTAGTGTTGTCCTGTCAAGTGAACAATATGATTACTGCTGACTGAATCTTAGGACTTGGGTTCTACAGAGAAACTTCCCTTCTCTTGGGATGAGTAGGTGTGGTGGAGGTTGCCACCCCTAACTTGTAATAAAACTAAATTTAGGTAACTAATGATCGATTTATGGTACAAGGAATAGGTTTACGTGATTAAAAATATTATATTTGTAAATTACACACAAAACTTAGGATGGTATATTTTTTTAAATCAAACCATTTCAAAAATGTGTGTTTTAGTTAATTTTAAAAATATGTGCCTTTTTTATTTACAAAACAATCATTTGTATGTGTTGTGGCTGATTTCTGCATCCGATTGTTGTATTGGCCCTTGAATTGAACCTATTAGAGATGTCAGGGAAGTGAAAGAGGGAGGCTAATAACCAGTACACTGACGCTAACTAAAACTTACAAATTGAAATAGATTTGTCTCGTCTTTTCTTACATACAGAACACTCTTAGGAAGTTTTTATTTTTTACAAACATTTACTTAAAGTGGATCTGTTAACATGCAGACCACAAGTTTAGTATACTTAATTTCACTCTTCTTTTGCATAATTGAAAGATTAAATCATTCCCAACCGTGTTTCAAATCAAGTTAGTTCTGAGTTGTTAAATCAGTGCCTTAAACAAATTAGACGCTTAATGCACAACCAAAACCTATCATTTTTGACCAATACTTTACAAATATATTCTTGATATTTATTATTTAAACTTAAATTTAAAATTTGAGTATTTCAACAGACACATTTGCCTGTTCAGAAAACATATTCTCTTTGTTTGATTTGTTGTTTCTGTAGAAACCAACCCATTCTTGTTTTGTAGGATATATATATATCCTCCCCCCTCCCCCCAAATGTATACATTGGTTTCTATGAATGTATTTTAATCTAATTTAGTACGACAGTCATCACATAAGTGGAATCTATTCCAAAGCTATATGAATTTACAATGATTTATTAATATTGGTTATTACATTTTAAATATTTTTTAAGAAATAATTTTATCTAATTTTTTTTTACTGTTTTTTCAGGAAGTAACTCTAGTAGCATGAACCAACTTGTTAATGGGGCCACAATAACTGTTAGTACACCAGTTCTAAACGATATAGATGCCATGTTAAATGTGGATGCTGCAAGATGTGAAAATTGTTCTAATATGGCAGAAATTGACTTGACAGATGTTATCTGTGATGCAAATACTGTGGTTCCTTTAAGTGCAAGTAGACTTCGTTTACTTCAAGACACAACAATGATCGAATCTGCACTAGATCTTGATTCTTTAGAGGAATCCTCTGTTGGGACAGGAAGTCAGGCAGGACTTATTAAACTAAATTCGGTCTGACACTATAGCAATTATTTGGAAAGTGCTATTCTAAACTTAAGTTATTGGAAATATTTTCCATTAATCAAATCTTAAAATTAGAATACTTGATAGTACAAGTTAACCAGAAAATGTTACTTTGTCAAGGTGTATCACCTTGCCTGAATTACTTTAGCTTTCATCAAGTTATAACTTCAAGTCTAGTTATAATTTTAAGGTCCTTTTTTCATTGACTGAATTGTATGTTAAAAATATTCAGATTTATATGTTCGCTAAATCAACTGAAGGAAAATATTTATTTTATTTTTGAGAAGGCTACTTATTTAAATGTTAAAAATATTTATTTATTCCATGACACAATTCAAGGTTATGTTGCTTTGTGATTGACCCATAGTAGAAACAAGTAACTCTCCAAAAGTAAATAATGTTTAGCATTTTGGAAATACATAATTCATTACATTGACTGTTTGCTGCAAGCAGCTAAAATAGCATAGGTAAACTTTTTTCAATTTTTTTTATCCTAGTAGATAATAATTGGTTTGGAAGTCATTATATGCCAATTGATTGAGACCTGGTTTCTCAAAACTCTACACTATATCAGATACCAAAGACTTAAATAATAATAAATCTTGCCCTCTTTGTGGGAAGTCTTGGATTATTATAGAGTGGATTATCTTCCATCATCATCAACTGTTTCTAGCCTGTGGACTGGTCAGTTTAGTCAAATGCCTCTATCTTCCTCTTTCCTTCACTCTACACGATGCATCTTCTACCATGATATACCCTGCTAGATGATATAGTGCCACCTCCAAATTCATATTATTGGTATACTAATGCAAATGTTAAACCAGCTTTTTGGGATATATGAAATCAATATATTGTCCATCCCTAGTAGTGATATTGTGCAAGTTTTCATGTTATTATCCATTGTGATCATGTTATTCATTATTGAAATAGAAGGAAATGTTGTCCTCTCCTTTGTTTAGTGTTCCAATTAGCACTCATTCATAAAATGCTGCATTTTCAGGTGTAATGAATAACAAATGTTTTTGAAAATAATTTTGTTTTTATTTGCAAACAAGATTCATTTTTGTACCTCTTCAGCCAGAAACATTTATCCAATATTATTCACTCTTTTGTTTAAAAAATCCATATACTCAACTGCCCGAATATTTGAGGATTTTCAGCATTTCACTCCTTTTTATACTTCAAAATTTGAACTTGTGTCATTATTAAGCATTGTTTGTTTTTCAAAATTTCTTTAGCATTTGTCTTCATATACTCCCAATGTTCACTTCATCTCCTACCTAGCTTAATTTAAAAAAATATATAATGTAATATTTTTCGGTTGCTAGTATGTTTTCTTAATGCTTTTCAAATGACAAAACTTGATTATTTTTTATATAAAAAGCTATTATTTACCATCACAGTACTTCTTTTATTTTCGTTTTGGCTCCCTTAGGAGTCTGAAAATAACTATATTTATATTATGTTCCTGATCCTTTTTTCCGTTAAATTCCAAGTTATTCAAATTACACTGTAATGCCAGGCCCCTCCTCCGCTCCTGTATTCACCACCATTTTATGTTTTATGATAGTTAAGTTACACAACTACATCTGACGACCTCACCAAATAACAGTTATAGCAGGGGTTAATTATAGTGGCAATCAAAACACTTTTTTCAGCTTTATTTTCATATACTGCATTAGTCAGTTTTGATTAATTTTATTTCTCCTGTGTCCTCCACATTTTTATTATGTATTTTCGAAGTTGTCTGTTTATTTCCCAGTCTTTACTTTTAGAGTCTTGCTTGTTTGGATCCCTCCTACCCATGCATAGCTTAAACATTGAGATTGTAAGATTCTTAATCAGCAAAATAAACCATTTTGATTATAAATACTAAATGCTCATGGCCATCATTACATAACAAACCATTTCTGAAATATAATTACACTTATGTATCACTATCATGCTTTAATCTTTAATGCTCAATACATAAGTTTAGGAAACCATTTTACTCCTTTCCTAGTTAAATACGTGTTAGTGTAAATGAGTTAAATTACAAACTCATCACAAAACTAAAACAAAATGAATGCCATTGATTCTGTCCCAATAAATTTGAATTTTACCAAGCACACAATTGAAACTTTTTTTTTTAACTATTGAACCTACACAAAGCAGGTTTTGTCAAAACCTATGGCATTACCATTGCAAGAATTTTATAAAAGTTATGTGAAAACCGGGTGCAGCATCACATACAGCCCACTTCATGCTATACCAAATCATTTTCGACCAAGAGTGCAGAAAGCGAGTTTTGTGAATCTGTGCCTCAATCTATTTACTCATCAAGTGTGTGAATCATGTTTTGCATCTTATATTGATGTAAGAACACTTTTTCAAAAAGCTTTTTAGTGCATATATTTATATAATTTCAATGTCTTTGATTAACTGTTTGGTTATATTTTAAGGATTGTTCTTGTAACCTCATCAAGTTAAAATTTCCAGCTTAATCAGCTTCTGTAAGAAAAATAATATATTTTTTTAAGAAATTATTGTATTGTTGTTTACTTGAAACTTTTATTTTTGTATTTGCTTATTTCTTGAATGAGATTTAAAATATACTATATTAGCTTTATCCTACATATAAACAATATCTGTGATGAAATCTCTTTGTATTTAATAGAGCTGAAAATTTACAAATACCTAAATTAAGATATTGGAAAAACTCTTTTTAAGTGTGCATGTAAAATATCTTTTACAATTTTTAAAACAAAATTGTCTAACAGTATAACTTGAAATTAATACAAGAGAATATTAAATTTTCTAATTTATGATCTCTGCAAAAAGTGTACTTGTACACTTCATTTACCTTGAAAGTTATCAGTCTTATCTTAATCGATTATAGTCAGTAGCATACCCATGGGGGGCTTAAGGGGGCTTGAGGCCCCCCCTACCATAGTTTGGGGATGCCTCGAGATCTACGCAGACATGAAGAGAAATTAAAATGGGGGTAAGGTGGGGGACCAGTTAAACATTGAGCAAAGAAATTATCAAGTGCCACACATCCTTATGTTGATCCTCCCTAGTAGTCCTAATTGATGTTCAAGTGCCACACATCCTTATGTTGATCCTCCCTAGTAGTCCTAATTGATGTTCTTGCAGTCTAGGAGGTGGCCAAAGTCCTGAAGATTGTGGCAGGTTCAAAATCTCCCAGTTTTACATGTTCCAACGAGGAGTTGCACAGTGGCTAGACATTTTACTATAAATAATCTGTGATGTTTGTGACAGGCCTATGTGACGATTAAGCCAACTTTAATTTAGGCCTATCTATTTATTATTTTGTTAGATTATCAGGTTTATAATAGTAAAAATATAAATAATCAAGTTGACAAATACTAATTAAAAAACCTTCCAAAAAGCTTCTAGGTGTATATAATGGTAAAAAAAAATAAGCCCTCCTCCCCCCACTTCACAATCCTGCATATGCTACAGATTACAGAATGGCCTTATCTTATGAGCTGAACCATAGTAATCTCATCACGCATGCTTGCTACATTTCAAGGTAAATGGAGTGTACATAAGGTGATATACTATTGTTGCTTAGGAACCTAGTCTTTTTTTAAAGATTAAATGTGGCTGTGTTTTATGTCTATAAAAAAGGTCTTGGGGGTACCATTATAGGTGGTGTTTACATAGTGTATAAACTATGCAACTAGCCATCAATACTATTAGCAACATTTTTAAATACTGCTGCTCTTTTTGCAATGGCTTCTAATTTTTATCACTCTTACACAATTTATTGTCAAACAGCTGTTTGTGGAATTCTTACCACTTTTCTTATGTTTGTGTATTATGCTATGCATTTTCTTCCAAGGCTCTTCAAAAATTTGAGTAAGATATTTTTTTGATATCAGCATAACACTCATTTAAATAATTATATACACACAGAATATTAATAAATGAGAAACACCCATTGACAGAAGTTAACTGCTACTAGTATCTTTTGGGAGTATTTTAATACATAATCTTGCTTATATATATTTGGAAAATACATTTGGTGTAACCACCTTTGTATATGTGTGCGCTTGCACACATATTAGTCTACACTAATTAGTGTGGTTCTCCATATAAATGGATAGAGATCTTTGCTTGCCTTTCCTACTCCACTTCCACAATAAAATGTAATTTCAAGACAAGATTCAACGTGAATCATAAATTCTATTTAAGCGTGATTTTTCTGCATTCTTCACTAAATAAAGCGAAGATTGATAAATTAATGAATGAAAAAAATAAAATTAATACAATATGATGAAGTGGTAATATATGTCTTGGTAAGTTTAAATATTAAACTAATTCACAGAAAGGAGTGATTCCTCCAGTAATGGGCTAAGAAAACATTCCCCCCCCTCCCCCCCCACCCAAATATACAGATGTACTCTTCACTTTATTTAAAACTTCTTAACATGGTGATTCATTGATTTATCGTGTAATCTCTAACAAAGTTCTTGCTCACCAAAGTATGAAAGAACTTCATTCTTTGTGCTTTATGAGATAATTAACAAAGCTAAAATTGAATCTGTCTGAAGCCATGGTTAATATGAAATTATGAAATCCATAAAATCTTCAAATTTATTTAGATTTTCTTATATTTAAGACCATTATTTTTAGTTATTTAACTAGATAAGATATAGTAAATTGTATACAAACAACACTTGATGTGTACTTGATTGCCATGCACATAGTAGTTTTAGCATTATATTGTTAATAATCCAAATGTGTAGTAAGATGAGGACTTAGCACAGTGAAAGGGAACACCCCAATTTCACCATTAACCTATTTTTTAGATATTCCAAGAATAGAACCAAAAGATATGCTATTAAAATAAACCAAAAGAAAATGAAAGAATACCTCACTTAATGTAGATTAGAATACTCCCTAAGATATTATACAAACGAGCATTTTTGTATCAATTATCTTGTCGATTCCATTAATGAATATATAGATACATAGATATATATGATGTAATACTATTTCATTTGCGTCTGTGATTGCATGGTCCAAGGAATCACTCTCACAAGAGACTGTACTGTCAGTGACAGAGATCTGTGTCTAAATCTTGGTAATGTGTAGTAAGGCTTTTTTTCTCTTTAATGGTTCACTCTCCCTCAATGAAATTGTGGTACATTTCCTCATTTGTATCTTTCTCACTCCTAACACATTATTGTGGCTATATGGATAGCTCAAACAAGTAGTAAGACACTCCACAAAAGCAAAAGTTTCTATTTTACTTTTTCAAGAACACAAAAAAACTTATAAACCTTAGATTAATTTAATCACACCAGTAATTAACACAGCATACAAGATAAATGTTTATAAAATGCTCATTCATATGGTGTGTAGCGGAAATATTTGTGTGGTTGTATGTAAATTGTTTAAACTATATTATTATAAGTGTCTTGGGGGGAAAAATCTGCATTCAAAACTATTATATATTCCATTCACGGTAGGAATTGACTTCTGAAAGGCCTTTTTCCCTACCATAAATCTACTATATAGTAGGATATTGGTAGGAAAAAAGACCTTTCAGAGAGTAATTCCTACCGTGAATGGAATATATGTATATTTTAACATTTGGAGGAATTCAACCTAATTTTGTTTTAAATGGAGACCTTTTAACTAACAATAGTTTGAATCTTGCTTGTATCAATATTAATCATCTCACCTTAACTATACTGTGCTGAAAATAGGCCACCTCCAAATATATGATACCTCTAAAAAATAACAAATTCTTTTCTTACCCTTATTGTTAATAATTTGTCAATATATCTTATTATGCATTAACTGTTTCCAGCCTGATGCCGGGTCAGTTTAGTAAAATGCTTCAATTTTCCTTTATCCTTCCACCATTCTTCTGCTCTCACTTGCACACTTTCTATTATCTGCTCCTCCCATTATTATTTGCTCCTCCCATCTTTTTCCTGGCCTCTCGTGAAGTTTTTTTTCTTCGATACTTTATCTCTTTTTTTTTTCTTTTTTTGCATCTTCTTTTTTTCCTTCATCATTACATGCCCATACCATCTCTGTCTTGCTTTATCTACTATCTCGTGTACTCCCACTCTTTCCCTAATAACTTCATTACTTATCTTGTTTCTCCTTGCGATAGCTAACAT
>CABFOV010004587.1:29022-50900 GCA_902141375.1 Timema poppense | reverse complement strand
CCCCCCTAGCCAATTAAGGACCCCATTGTTCGCCAATTAAGATTTCTTTTGTGTAATGGTATTCGACATTCCGTATTACTGAGGCTCCCTCCAAATAACTCTTAGAGACAATTAAAATCCAAAAATGTCTGGGGGAGTCCCAATAAAGTATATTCTAAGGAAATCCAACTTTCAAAAATTTGGGGGGAGGCCTAATATAAATAATGTCTTAAGGAAATATCCAAATATTTCTGTAGGGGGAAAATTTTCAAATTGCTTTCATAAGCATCCATATTTAAAAAAATGTCATATGGGAGGACCACTCCAACTAGCTTTAGGACCATTCAGCTTTTCTAACATTTTCTTTGAGTGCGGCCCCCAAACCAAACTCACCCCATATTTTACCCTATATAAAAATATTCTATTGCCACTCTAAATCGATATGAAATATAATATTAATGTTTTATAAATCTTTCCATGATTTGTATTCTACAGTCTGTTCAGTTCATACTCACGTTATATTATTGAGGTAGGGATGATTTATCAATAAATGAGTATAAACGTAATTTCACTAGCGATGAATGAAAGTGTGAATCAATCTAAGAGAAATATCACCTCAGAACACACGACTGGAATTGGAGTTCCAATACTCTACCCATCAATATCAGACCAGACCAAAAGAGACTGACACCTTTGTCTGCATGCCCTTTGGTAAGGGTATTATCCAATAAGAGTGTGCTATTTGGTATTCATATATTCAACACCGAGGTGATTATATTCCCGATATAGGGAATAGGGACGAAAAAGGTAGTTTTAGAAAATGTCCAACAGAACTAGATTGGATCGTATATGCTAAATAATAGTGATAAGCCCCATGTAGAAAACCACCTCCTAGTGCACCCGGTAGAGATTCAAATCCCAACTTCTCCATTTCACAGCAAATTTTATGAATTATTGTTTATGTAAAGTCAATCAGCGTGAACTTGTACTAATTGTTAAAACTATCATGCCTGTATATCGTTAGAATATTCAATGATTTTTTATTTTAAATATAGTCTACTATAGAAGTATATAATAATATAAGTAATTTTTATATATATATAATTTATGTAAATTATAATGTATTGATATAAGTTAAATTTATTTAATATTACATTTTATTAATAAACATTATTGTTCATTATTATTTTAATTCATATATATATATATATACATATATCTAAATTCTTGACAAATTTAAATGTTCTGCCTCACTAATTTTTTATTTTTTATTTATTCGTCACCCTGCAACCCTTCCTTGCTTACTATAGTTCTACTCTAAAATGTAAAAATTTCAGACTTCTATCATTATTTGGAGTGATCCCTATACCATATTGAAAAATTTGAGTTTCATATCACACAGAAAAGTAGTATTTTTTTTATTAGTTTTGTAATACTCAAACACTTCTGATCCTCCATTTATCCAACTCCCATTTAAAAAAGTGAAATTTTAAGACTTATTTGGCTAGCCCCCTGCAAAATTCAAATTTTCTACAACATTTAAATACATTCACCAATTGTCTGGAGTTTTAATTTTAAATTTTCAGACTTGCATAGTTATTTGAAGTGGTATCTTTACCTGTCTGCCAAATTTCAGTTTTCTACGATACTGAGAAGTGGTTATTTCTATTAGTTTTGTTAACTTTCAATACCCCCTATATTTTCCGCTCAATTTGAGCTATCTTATAGTTTAATATTTATTTGACTATATGGGGTTTTCTCTCTATCTTTCAGCCAAATTAAATATATTTTTTTCTTATAAAGTGTCTTAACTAACTTAAATCCCCTCATCTTCATCATTTACCAGAGTATCATTTTAAAAATTGACGTTTTCAGACTTTTAATTTAAATTGGAGTTATCCATATTCTTATTAACATATTTCAGTTCTCTTCCACACAGATAAAAGGTTAGATAAGTAGTTACTTTATTAGTTTTGGATGTGTTACCATCACCCTCTGCCCATTTCTTCAACTCCCACCTAAATATTTCAAATTTTAAGATTTATCTGGTTATTTGATCATTGACCTGCCTGCTAAATTTAAATTTTCTCTCACAATTGAATGTGATTTATTTCTTCTAATAAACTTCCCTAGTTCTATTTTTCAAGGTACCATTTAACATTTATAATGTTCAGATTACCATTGTTATTTGGATTGGTTCCTCTAGTCTCTTTCCAAATTTTAGTTTTATACCAATCTGGGAAGTAGTTTTTGTTAGTTTTAGAAATTTTAGACCACCAGATTTCTTCCCATATTTTTTAACCAAGATTTAAAATTATCAATATTTTAGAGTTATTTGGTTATCTGGAGGTGTCATACTTCCTGACTTCCAAATTATAAATTTTCACTGCACCTAAAAGTTTTTTTATGCACCCCTCCTTATTTACTGGGGTCCCATTAAAAGTTTTAAATTTTCTGACTTTTATATTATTATTATTTGAATTGGTACCTTTGACTGCATGCTAAATTTAAACTTTCTACCATACCTATGAGTAGTTATTTTTATTAGTTTTAGAAGTTTTGAAACCAGCTTCTCCTTTTATATTCTCTCCAAAAGTGGAATTTTAACATTTTAACTCGTTTTATATATAAGTACATTAACAATAATACACGATTGAAAATAGAGCACAGACAGAAAAATAATGCTTTAGGCCATTCATTGAAGAAATAGCCTGAGAGATGATATATATATATATTTATATATATATATATTCCCGCACTCATCCAAGTTCCTTCTACTTATCATTCTCTCGTCTGGCAACTTTCCAAGCTCCAGTAGTTCTGGAATATTTAAAATGTAATGTCCTTTTATTTATGTATTTTTATTTGTTTCGTCTTAGAGTAGAGGAATATGTTAATATATGTAATGTGTAACCGTGTGAGAAATATTATCGAAGAGAATATGGAAGTATTAAGAGATCATGAATAAGTGAAAAGCGAAATTTACTCGTATTTATTTCAATCAATGACTAAGATAAATTTATTTTTAGTTTGGTTTACTTTCACATTTCTTACGTTAAATTATTCTATGAAGTTTTTACACTATTTTTATATATTTTTTGTAAACATTATGCACTTATTTGTTTATTCTACTCGATATTTATGTTCATAAATAATCACATTACTACATACATAGGATAGGGAAAAACCTGTGCTAATAGATAAAAAAAGAATCAACTCCGTACTTTATCCATCCTCACTTTCTCTGTAATTCCTTATCCTTTCATACGTCCTTCACTTCATCAAAGTCTAATGAATTGAATGAGTGCGTTTTGAAAGGGAATCCAATAGGTCATTAAGAAAGAGACGTATTGCGTTGGTTTGGACATGTTGAGAGGATGAGTGTAGACCTAGTGACGAAGCAAATATATGAAGGTAGAGTGTGTTGATCAAAAGAAAGGGGTAGGCCACGTAAGACGTGACTAAATTCTGTAGAAGAATGTGTAAACAATTAAACATTAAGAATTTTAATAATAAGAGAATATGAATCATATTGTTGAAGATAATAAACTTTTGGTTTACGATGACAAGTTTCTTATTTTGTTTATTATAGAAGTAACAAACTATAAGTTTTTTTTAGTGAGCTTGGATTAAAAATAGAATTTTTCTAGGCTATACATATTAATATTATAATTATTTGGTATTTAAATAAAATTCTAATAAACCTTTTCCAACAAACCTTTACTTACTAAAATAGAAAGTTAACATTTAAAAATGTTTAACAATTATGGTTCAAATTAAATCTATTTATTTATCTATTTCATCAAGCACTGATGGCTTTCAAATTCATACGTAAAACTTTATGATATTTGTGCAGAAAAATAAATTTACTATGTATATTTTTCCATAAATTTTGGCTATCCTGACAAAACTTCTTCAAAATATGCTACTATATATTTGTATAGTAGTAGAATAGGAAAAGATTTAAATAAATATATACATATATATATATATATATATATATATATAAAGAACTTAGGCTAATTGATTTGGATATCAATTTCTGCTTCCAAAATTGGATTTCAATCAAACAAACAAATAAATAAAAAATGATAATTTTATTAACAGTTAGCACATTTCGTTTGACATTTATATATTTGGGAGAACTAATCTCCCATCAACAACACAGAAATGAATCTGTTAATGGTGCTAATGAGATTTACAGAATTGACGAGGGCAGTTAAATGTTGTATAGCCATTCTGAAGCTTTGACATTTGTTGACTCGTCTATTATAGTTGACAGGTAAGTTTAATTTAATTCCATAGCTATGTTGACATTTGTTCATCTCAACATTCAGGGAACATTTTTAATTATATGTTAAGTTTTCAATTTAGATATATCTACACAAAATGGTTAAATAATGATTTATTTTATTATGAAAAGCTTTGTTCGAATAAAATGTCATAAACGATTGTATGATTTTGGACAATTTGTTAGCTCTGGCTAATAAAGAAATTTTATACCTAACCATTAATTAATATTTAGTCGAAATAATGTATTTTCAAAATAATTTTGTGTTATTTTTAGGATTATCACATAAATCAGTCTCACTTCTGTCTGAAATTTAAAAACAAGTAAATATTATTAAGAGTATACGCCAACATTTTTTATTAATTAATAATTTTGTTTTCCAGTGATTCAATTATGTCTAGTTGTCGAATATTACCAAAAATATTGTTTGATAACAAAATACATATTTTAATTCAATTCACAAGCTAGAAATATTAATTGTATTGAATCTAATACAAATATGCTATGCAATCTCATTCTTTTGGACGCCTCTTTAACATAATTATTTCAGTTTGTTGAAGAAAATTAAAGAATACATAGTAAATCTCTCTCGGAACAGTTTTATTAAAAAATGAATTTACTCTACATCGTTTTATTTACTTCATGTCTTAATTATAAAGAAATGTCATTCATTACTCTCCATGCTTGTCAGTGGTTATGAGGGTTAAGGCGGTATACTTTATAAAAACTGAATTTAAACTGCCTGGCTGGACTGGCAGTGACTTTTCACTTCTAGTGTATAACTATGGTTCTCTTTTCACAAATACATGTTAATGGGAATGAGTTCCATTTAACTACTCTCACAATCACCATCCCTTAAACTAAATGGTAAATAATATTTGTGTAAAACGTTTATTTACAATTTTTTTACCAATAATTATTAGTCTGTCTTGTGTTTATTAATAGCGCAAATCATATATATTTTAAAAAAACATCGTAAAGCCACATAATCATTAGCTATTATCGGAAATAAAAAGTAAATTTTTAAAACAAAATGGGCCAAGTCGTTAAGGGCTAGCAAGCCACGAAACGTTGCGATAATATCGGCTTTTTTAATGGTGGTTTTACATACCCCATTAATTTAACGATGATACCACTTCTTTTACCTAACCTCGCACGTATATACCTACTTGAATTAAACTGTTATTAAAATGGTATTATCCTCTGAGCTTGGTATTATCTAATGTTCCTCTCAACTTGTATAATTTGGTTCGGTATTTGTAATCATGAACGGGAAGCAATGGAAGGCCTCTCGTAAATTTATAATACACGTAATTATCGGTCCTTTGTTCAATTATCCCTTATGTGAACTCGCAGAGCTTAGTGAATTTATATTGGTATTGTAGAGCCAATAGATGAATTTTATCGTCCTTCTGTGACATTGTAAAATATATCATTATTGTTTGATTTGAACGTATCGAAGTGAAAAAAGAGGGATTGTTTAAGAGGGCACAGGTAGTCACAGACAATAAAATAACTAATCGTGCACTTTTTTTTTATGACGTACAGTACATCTATCTACAGTGATACCCTTCATCGTTGAGATACACAAACAAATTAGGGCCCTGTCTAAAATAGTAGATTTTGAAGTGTTTATGTGTATAAATATATATAAATTTAGCACCACGTATTACTACCCGTTTGGGATACACTTATATACTAATTACGCTAATGGTTTTAGGGATTATAAAGGTTATATTTATAGGGAGTGTACCTGCAGTTGCGTGGCGGGAGAGTGGAAAACTCAACTGAGATTTAAGACTTGATCTCCTCGTAGTCGGCAGTCTAGTCTATTGCGAGATTAGTGCATTAGATCCCACGGCTACCAATGCGAGTGTTTATATCATTTTTACTCTCCATCGGGTCTATACATATTTTAATAACGCTAATGAGGTAAGAATAAGGAAGAAATAACTCAAAGGAAATGTGCCAACATCTTATTTGGAATAGAGAGAGAGAAAGCGAAACTATTTTATAAAAATACCCTTAGTATTATCAGGATTCAAGCAAATGAAATTTGTTGAGCCTGACATTTGAGCTGCGTGCCCATCGATGCAGGTTGTAACAGCGTCACTTCATCAGGGAGATTTTTTTGATTTCTTGAACTAAAGTCGTTCCAGGTTGTTACAGCCTCGGCTTGCTAATAGTCGTCACCATATTGTTAGAGTGAGGTTGGTCGTTCAAGTAATTGTGCAGTAGTAAATTTAGAATATTAGTTTGTAAAAACTAACTATAGATCTCATATATCAGTATGAAATATTACTCAAAGATGGAACTAACATCACAGCTATAAGGTTCTCAGGTAGTATGCGTGACAGCTTCGAATGAGCATGTTTTGAAATTTCCAGGAGTAATAGTTATATTGTGCTTCTGGGCTACATCATTCGTGGCCCAGTTTGTGGAAATATTAGCCAACACCAATGTACTGTTGTCCAGGGGACGCCCGAATGTACTGATCGTACATTCTTTCCGTGGAAGCTCTTTCCATGCCCCGATGAAATGAGGTGACGGTGATAGTGAGGATGGTTGGGGTAGTTTCCCTTTCAGGAAAAATACACAAGATATAGGCCGGGAATCGAACACAAAACCCATAGGCTCGTAACCAGGTGCAATGACCAGTGACCACTACACCACGGAGCCGGTTGTCCCAGGAGTGAGAAAGGATAAACCCTAAACCTCTAAAGTCTAAGGTATGGGAGTTTAATGAATTCATTAGAGGTTATTATGAATAAGATACTGGGGAGACGAGTATATATTATCTTGGAGTAAGTATAAAGAACGAGGGAGGTCAAATGTGTGGAATTTGATTAGTGAAGGTGGGAATAGAGGATTGGAGTGAGTGAGGGAGTGTTGATAGATTTTGATGCTTCCTTTCTTCCTAAAGAGTTTCTTGAGATAGAATCCGTTGCTTCACAGATCACCTTTATGGATCAGGAGAGAGCTACGAGAGGGACACTTATCTCAAGAAAGACTACCTGTGGGCTGTGAGTAGCCAAAAGGACGCTTCATGAAGCTTCTCTCTCGTTAGAGCAGTGAGAAGGGCACTTATCAATCAAATCCCAGTCGGGCGTACTGAGTGAGGATTTTAATAAATGGTTTACCACTCTACCTACACACAAATGCGAGTAGATTTTATCTAAATACCTACCCTCGTTATACTATTCTATTAGCGTAGTTATCATAGGCGTATAACCTGGAAGGCTACTAGGACACGTTGATAAAAATACATAAAATATTTGTAAATAACAAAGATTTAAATGCATGAAATTCTACATAATTTTTTACAGTGGGAGAAAATTAATAAGGAATGAAGATGAGGTGATAGTCTTAGTCAATATTATTAAAACGCGCAACGTGCAAACGCGGAGATCCTACAAAGGACTTAGAAAACCCATAGTTTACTATTTTAAACCGAATATTTTGTCGTGGAGCTAGGACCGTTATATTTTAAATTATCCACTTATTATTACCTGTCCGCACATTTACACTATCGATTCTAGAAGAAGGGGTATTGGTACAACATATATGACCAATAAGTGTGGGAAATCATTTATGAACACTCTGTGCTATGTATACTATGCACACTCAGCGGGACTTTTGAAACCAAACTTTCCCATTGTAGTCAAACCTGACAAGATAAAATTGATTTCTTTGTTTACGTGCTGAACGATGCAAGTAATATGGCGTAGAGAAAAGAAGAAAAGAAAATACCATACAACTGCTCGTTTATAAGAATATTGTTAATGTGTCAATTTTCACTATTCAACTTAGAACCCATTTAGAATTCACACTAAATTCTCTAAGGACACATAATAAGTAATGTAAAATTCAAAGAAATTCACAACTATTTTATACCCTGATAGGGTTTTGATCCCCTGCCTCTTATCGAACAATTCCTCAATCTCGAAGCTGATGTAACCATTGTTCCTTGTCAATGAATGTTACTCTAAATGGTTAATGGGTTTGAGTGACCTCAGCGGACCAGAAGAATATCAATACCAGTCGAGAGCTATAGGCGGAAACTTCCTGGAAACCTTACAAAAAAAACTTAAAACCTTTTACGTTCTTCTACTCTCTCAGCGAATGTTGGAGTTTGGGAGCGAGACAAGCGTGAGATAGATTTAGAAAAGTTTCATCACATTTCTTGTATAAAATGGCACACTATGGTACGTGATAGCTATCGTATGATTGACACACAGAGTAGGTGTAATGTGAATATCACACAATTGCATGTATGATATGATTCGAACACGAATGTAGGTGCTAAGTGATTTACGTATGAATGTAGATGAAATATGATTACCACACAATGGTAGGTGTGATGTGATTACCCCACGATTATATGTGTGATGTGATTTACATATAAAGGTAGCTGCGATGTGATTGCCACACGGTGGTTGGTATCTGACATCCATAGAGTTAATACTGTCATTAATTAATAGGTCCAATTATAATATTATTTCTGCTGCCATCACTCTTGATAGATCACACCAGCCCTAATTTAATAATAATAGTAATTATTATTATTATTATTATTATTATAGATTTTTTAAACATAATGAAAAGTAGTAAGGAAACAACTTCTTAAATGTGATAATAGAATTCAATGCAGAAAAAAGAATTTGAATATTGGAGTTTAATATAAAGTCCAAATATCAACTAGTATATAAGATATAAAACACACCAGAATAAGTAACATAAATTTGGAATGAATCGACCATTTTGAGAACTTCCCTAGATTTCCATCATAATATCTAAAAATTTAAGAACATAATAAAATATACGTCACATATATAAATAACACATTAAAATACAAATAATATAAACTTATGAGTTTAAGTCAAGTGTGAGCTATGGCAACAAAAAGACAGATTTAATTTAGGTTAGAATAAATAAATGTTCATAAATTAGAAAAATAATGTGAAGTGAAGTAAGAATATAAGATTGAACTTAAATTGAATAAATTGAATTATATTCATATCTGTTCTTTAATTCCCCTGTTTTTGTTCCTTATATTCTGTACAAATTCCAGCCAACCTATATATAATAATCTATAATTGTATATCTACTAAACCTATTCGGTATCTGGAAGAGATAAGGTGTAAAGGGGGACTGGATAGAACAAGTTAAAAAATAGGGATAAGTGGCGTATATTTGTAAGTGTGGCAATGAACTTTTAAGTTCCTAAGGCATAGAGTAAATACCTTTTGTTCATCCTGAAAGGTAGCCTTCTGACCTTTATTGACAGCTTATCCTATTAGGCATAAGCTATGCTACAGTAGAGCCATGAAATGTAAGTTTCCTACCCTACAGGATACACAAAAGGTACAGCAAAATTAGTTAGACTGCCTAATTAATTTTATTCCATAAAAACTTTAATGAAAGTCTAAAAATCTGCTTTAAATTAAAGCTACTAGATTTATAGAATTCGATTAGTTAAGTTCAAAATAGCCATAACTCCATAATTAATTATTATAATTATTTTATTAAAGTAAGCTATTTAAGTGGAGTATATCACGCATTATTACAACTCACCCTCCTCAAACGAAACAGTTTCAGTTCTGATAATCAGTATTAGTATCAAACTTACATAATATACAAATTTATCTCAAAGAGACTAACGTTTATCTAACAGAGAGCTATTAAAAACTGAAGACCCACAAAGGGTCGTATTTAAATACCGGTCATATCCATAAATATTTTTTTTCTAATCACCAAATTTTATATATTATCAGAAAATCAGGATTTCGAACGGTTCATTGCCTTGTCCACGTTGAGTTTACCAGCATGTTTTTTTTTATCCTGAAACTTCCTTTTCTTTTCTTGTTTGAGGTCATCAATCAATTGCATTGGTTGTCTTTATGGTCCACTTCTTCCTTCTACTTTGTCTTCTACGACACCACTCAATAAACCATTTATTTTCTAAAGGTTACCCATCATTTAAACATTCTTAGTAGAGTAAAAAAACATAGTGGTTCGCTTTTCATTAACTCTTACTAAAACTTTTTCACTAGTTACCCGAACCGTCAACTTTACACTTTTTACTCTCCTCCAGAAACACTATTAAAGCTGTCCATACGTATCTTCTCCTCTTTTCTCGTGGTCCATGTTTCAGCTCCATACAAAGCGATGTTCCATACCTAACCCTTCACCTATTTATATCTCCCTTCAAGTTCAGTTTTTTAATTAGTAGCATACTCTTTTTGTTGGTCTTTGCTGTTTTTGACTTTATCTCGCATGTACTGTACACGGTGAGCCTGTCGCAATTAAACTTCCTAAATATTTGAAATGTTCCATACTCCAACTGTTGATTTCCCACTGAAATTTTAGGTGTTGTTTTCCTCTCAGGTAATATCCTCACTAACTTTGACTTCTCGAGGCAACATATAGTAAATGATACGGTGCACCATACATAGTATTTATAGTGTGTATTTGTGTTATTCTTTTGTCTATGAAAATGTATGTATTTAGTATTGCAATCAATAAAACTAAACTGAACTAAAAAAGTGAAAGATTTGGGAAACAAAATAATATACACTGTGGAAGAAACTACTTAATGACAAAAAGAACATGAAACTCCTCCAAAGAGCATACATGAAATGATATTCACCGTTACAGAAACATATTAATAAATCAGATCAACATCTTTGTTCACCACAAAATAATCATCGATTTCCTAAACCTGAATTTAAAAATAAATTGGTCAATGATTCAGAAACTATTGATTTTATAAAAATATATCTAAAATAACTCAATCATATATTTTCTACTAGCATTTGCCCACGGCTTTGCTCGCATCAAACAATACATCGACACATTCAACAACTTCAAATGCTCGATATTGATACAACTTTAAGAGTAATGTTTATGTGCATGTGAGGATTAAAGAAGAAACACATATTTGCCCCCACACACCCACACTCATATCACGTTACATCTTATATATCCACAACACCAGCTGTGACCAATGTTCACTGCTTACGACCGATTCTTTATTGACACTTCTTGGCTCACTAATGAGCTAGGGTGATGATATATAGCTGAACATGGTTCTCTGAAAAATAAGGAGTTAAATAGTCTCGGTCCGATGAGTACTTTTTAGTTTACTGTAAACAAACAAATGGATGGAAGTATCAACGTTCTTAAAATTGATTCTTTGATGTTATTTTAGTTTATACTACCCAGAAGAAAAGGAAAATATCTAAAAAATTCGAATACGCAGAAATAACTAGCTGGTGTACCCTTTGACCACATGGGCAATCTATAAAGAATCTTTGTTCTTTAATTGTACATTAAATTAATCACATGGAAAATAAGTCAAATATTAAATTATCGATAAATATATATTAATCCTTTATTAATTTAAATTGTATTCTAAAAGGTAAAGGTAGGCTGACCAAAATATATTATTAAAGTACAGATTATAATTTAAATATGTGCTAAATGCTGAAATTTGGTTTGAAGATGAAGTTATAACATTTATATACAACATAATTGTAGGCCTACTCTCTATTATTGGTACTAGTTAAAAAATAAAGAGGAGTAACAGTATAAATAATCTGTTTTTAAAGAGTTAAAACAAGCGTAAGTTACATAGAACTGTAACAGTTTATGGTATAGAAAAGGAATTATTAATTTGAAAAGTTTTTGGCCTAATTCGGTCAACTATTTTGAATCTGCCATATTAAATTTTCGATTTTGGCACTTATTTAGAGAAAATTATTTTAAAACCTATCAGAATGGCAAATTTTAGATTTATAGGATGTTTGTAGGTGTTATAATAGTTTATGTGGACAGAAAGACATCAAAAATATATCAAACTATGATGTTCAACATCCGGCTACACTTTTTATATAATTTACAATCCATAAACAAATATGTCAACCATTTAGTTTTGAAAACAATCTTTGAAACGAAACATTAATCAGCCCATAAACTGAGTTCACCAAGGAAAGCAATCCATTGAACACATTACAATATTTGTAATTAGCCTATAGGCTATGTTAATCGGAGGTCCAAACTAAATCCAAGTTAAAGTTTAGCAATATAAATTTATACTGAGGTTTTAGCGTTATTGAGCAGCAAACAAACTAAAGTCAAATACTCCATTTTTATAAAATTAGTAGAATAAGGTAAAATAAAAACCTATGTTCGGTTGCTAGTTTCTCTAAATATTAACCATACGAAGCTTTATATTTTCATGGTCCTTTATTTGACGTCAGCCAGCAATCAAGCAGCTTAATAATTCATACTCACAATATTTGCAGTAACAAAAACTAATGTTTCCCAAATTAAGTAGTGACAAGATTTAGCTTTCTATGTTTATTTTTCTTTAGTTACCCAAATATGTAGTCACAATGTCTAATGCTCTAGACTCATCAAGGATTTAAAAAATAATGGCTGAGGTGTACACACTAAGTATTTCCCTAACTATTTATTAAAGCTTAAAATGAAATGGTTGATTGAGTTTAGAGGTGAANACTAAGTATTTCCCTAACTATTTATTAAAGCTTAAAATGAAATGGTTGATTGAGTTTAGAGGTGAAATTCCCAGATATTATTATTACTATTATTATTATTATTATTATTATTATTAGCACCGCGTCTTACTACTCGTTTGGGCTATACGCACTTACGCTAATGTGTAATGGTAGGGTGATTGTGAGATGAAATAGAGGACCTACAGTTTAACGTGGGATCCGAACCACGGTGGAGGCCTGGCATTCCCCACATTCACAAATTGTGATTAATACACGTCTTGTCAGAGGTGAATGAAGGGTTTGGCAATCAGATAAATCTGTGCTGGGACCGAGGATTGAACCCTGGACCCCCAGCACAGAATTCTGACACCTTACCCCTAGACCGCCATGTAAACCACACTTCCCAGTTGACACGCGGTCTAAGGCATTAAGCTCGAAATATTTGCCTCAAATAAACACCCAAGGTGAACATATTAGGGTCACTAATTAGAATTGAAAAGTTCTACCAGTGCCCATTCAGGATGTACGCTTATGTACTAGTTGTAATAATGTTTTAGGGATGATGAAGGTTTAATTTAGAGAAAGTCCACCCGAATATGAGAAGGGGTAGAGTGGAAAAAATTTAGAATAAAAAAACACTCAGTATACCCAAGCAGGATACAGCCCCAATCTCCCTGTCTTCGGCAGTCTAGCCTATTGCGAGGTTAACACCTTAACCAACTGTCTATTACTGGTAAAATTAATCTATATGCCTGAGTATTTACTGATGTAAATGTAATATGAAATTACATAAAGATGTTGAGCATTACTTATATGTAAGAGTGATTTGTTAAATAATCACAGTTTGCCTATTATTGTTAATATAAAACAACCAACACAAAATATAGTTTCTATTTTCTATAATTACTCTTTGGAATTCAGTTGGTTTGGTAATCAAGTAAGAAAGAAAAAAATTAGTCATACATTCAAGTTTGTTGATATCTGCAGCTCTTTCTTTGCCAAGGATATTTACAAATAAGATTTATACATTAAAAGATTATATATTTAAATTATTAAGAATTTAAACGTAGATGTAATCACACTAACTGTCAGTTTTTTTCAATATTGCCTCGATCACTAATGAGATAGTAGGATGGAATACTGCTTAACCTTTATTATTAAAGATACGGACCAAAACAGAAGAAGTTCCATCATGACCGATGAGTACTTTTTGAGTTTACTGGAAACAAGCAAATAGAATTTAATTGAATGTACTGAAATATTTACAGTTTTATTACTTGTTTTGATTAGTAGGCTACTACAGCTTAGAGTGTTAAGTTATTTCGTTGCTCAAATAGTTTCGGATAAGTAATAAAACTAGGTTATTCCCGCTTATGTAAAGATTAGTATAATCAAAGTAATTTTAATGGAATAAAAGGTAGTTCCCATTTTGTTTATCATGTTAAACAATGTCTAGAATGAATTTTAATTAATATCGTTATAACGGATTTATAGAAAATCGACTATATCTCTCTTTTTGCAATTCAGTAAACAGCTCTTGGTGATCCGATGGTCTAGGAGTAAGGTGTCAGAATTATGTGATGGGGTCTGGGGTTCAATCCTCGGTCCAAGCACATATTTATCTGATTACCAAACCCTTCCTTCACCTTCTACAAGTACGTGTATTAATCACAACTTGTGAATGTGGGGAATGTCAGGCCTCCACCGTGGTTCGGATCCCACGTTAAACTGTAAGTCCTCCATTTCACTTCACAATCACCCTACCATTGCACATTAGCGTGCGTATAACCCGAAGAGGTAGTAAGATGGTGTGCTAATAATAATAATACTAATAATAATAATAAACAGCTATTAATATTTAGATTGGACATATAATTCCAAAATTTCCTCGGAGGTACCTTATGAAAACACTAAACACAAAGCTTTAGCCAGATCGATAACATAGTATCGGCTTTAGGCCGAGATGCAGGCAGAAACAAGGTATCCCAAAAAAACATTTCTTCTGTTTCTTGAGGACATGAAACGTCAAAGTTTATCAAAATATATAGTTCAATTTTTTGACGATCATAATATTTATCTCTCCAAGGGATCTAGAGAAAGTAAATATATTCAAATATTCAGTTCAATTATTCAAATTTTAATTAAAGCTATTTTTTACAACCATTAAGTTTTTTCTAGTTCAAATATATATTTTTAAACTATATGTTTTTGTTTAGTGCATGATGGGCTTAATGCCATCTTTATGTTGCTGAATTTTTCAGTATTATATGTTTGTCAATATAATATATACCTGTTAGCACTCTTATTTGCTAGCACGTATTTTTGGACTGTTTTGTGCAAAACAATCAATATGCTAAGGAACAATATAATACCCAGTCAATATAAATCAATTGAATCATTTTGTGATTAAATGCTTTAAATAATTGTTCATAAATTAAATTTAAATTATAGATTTCAACATAAGACCTTATTGTAAGTCCTCGTATAAAATTCAGACCAAAAATAACCTTTTATATATTTCTGGAGAGAATTTTAGCTGTACTGCCCTCCATGGACTAACACATCAATCGTAGAACGTGTTTTTATAGAGAGAGTCACATATGATTTCACAGGGAATATAGGAGGAAACAGCTCATCAGCTAGCTGATTGTTTGGGGAATTCAGAGTTACAGTTTCAAACCAAAAAAGTTAGCTCGATAATATTTTTGGTTGTTTTTATTTGACACTATTAAGAGCAATGTTTTAATGCATTCTTATCAAAATGTATACATTTAGCTTGAATAAGCAGAAAGAAGAGCAATATAAATATATTTCTAAACTATACCTCACTATAGTGAAAAGTGTGTTCATTATATAGATATTTTTTCAATAAAATTTTGAAATAGCTTTGACACAAACACTCACTAGTGCTCAAACGTGAGCTTGGACATTAGTCTCACAATAATACAGTAGCCCCATGGCTTCTTTGGTGTTGACTGACAGCTCACAGCTCACAGCTAAAAGCTTTGAAATGTTACCAGACCAAATTATGTATCCCTATGCCGAATCATATGATCTGCATAAATATGTGTTTAGCAGCTGTCACTTTTGACGGTCAACATTTAGGTATATACGTTAATGTTGAGTGTCAGAAGTCAGCTGTGAGCTGTCAGTCAGCACCAAAGAAGTCATGGGGCTACTGTACTTTAATGGCAGTAAAGGGCGGGAAGAGGTTAGTAACTCTGTCCGATGTAGTAGGGTTATGGGAAATGTTTCCACATACAGCATATCACCCTTTATTTACAATTCCTTTTACATGCTAATGCAAGAGCATTAATTATAAGTGTCCTTTCTAACGACATACTCTTAAATTAAGTAGTTGATTGAACTGTGTTTTACCAACTTATAAATAAAAGCGCTACAAACACAAGTATACTCGCTCCTGTGCGCACACAAACACATACAAACATATTCATGATTCGGACCATAATATGTAATGTTTTAAAAAATAAAAAAGAATTCCCAAGAAAAATTTAACGTTATAGGATTTTCAGTGTGAATGTTAGTTATCCTTGTAATTTTTGACTTAGTTAACAGATTTTGAAAATAAAATATTACACATTTCGCACACCCTAAATAAGCCTTTCTTATTGGTGTCTGAGCTATTCTACTTTTTTTACTGACTTAATTATTTCTACATTAATAAAACAATTCCAATTAATATTTTAATGCAACACCAAATAGATTTTTTCACAACTTTTATAATTTACTATACATTCTGAAAGTGACATTAAAAATAAATAATAATTCATTTTTATCGATAATTTTTGATTAAAAAAACAAATGGTATTAATACGTATAATTGATAACCTTTTTGTTCAAAGATATATAATCATTTTGATTTCAGTTATATTCATTAAAAAATATATAATGTTTTTTATTTTTATTCAAACAATTACCATTGACAGCTATGAAACACCCAACAGAAGGGTTTTGGAATAAATGTTTATTTAAAATATGGAAACGTGTGGGTTAGGGGGGTAAGGGTGTGGAGTGTGAAAGCTAAATATTTATTTTAAATTAATTAAGATTTAAAATGATATCACTTGTCTACTGTTGACTATTGATTAAAAAAATCTGGTATTTTATTTACAAAATATATTAAAAATTAAATATCTATTAAACACGTTTTAGGAATAAATAATAAGAGTATTATATATTGGATAAAATACGTTATGAAATCAAAAAGACTACTATTAACAACTAACAAGCAAGAAGGATAGTGAATCAATATACTCGTACGAATAATTTTGACATTAACTATTTACAGAAGTACACCACAAGAAGGCGTCAATGAGACCGCATCAAAGAAGATTTATTGCTTGTGTATAAAAAAGCTTGAAGTAGATTATAGGAAGTTAGAAATGGTAGAAGTAACAAAATAATGTTGGCATAGAATAAAGCCTAACAAAAATTTTGGAAGTAACAATATGTAGAAGTAACAATAGATTATTTGCAAATAACACCCATTAAATCTGATAAATAAAGATACAGTTATTAATGAAAAATGTACACTTTTTCTTACTGAAATATTAAGAAAGACAGGAAATATAAAGATTTAAAAAATAGTTACATAATCTTTGCTTCACTTTGATTCTGTTATCTCAATTAAAAAACAACAAAATTGGTATTTCCTTCTAAAAATAATCTAACAAATAATCTACTTTCTTAAGCCCAAGGGTATGCAAGTAAACGATTGATTCTTCAGATATGGACAAAGTTCATTTTCTGAACCGACTGATTATATCAGCACGGTTTATAAACTAACTTAAATCTAGAACAAACAAATCACCCAGCCCCCCCAGCCATTAAGTCTGCAAGAAAAGTTTTAAACGAAATGAAAACCTTCTCTGGTTTCTATATAACAATACAAAATGTATTTGTTTATTAGTTTTATCCAAGCTTACATCCTCCTTTGTGGAAACACACATACATATCTATCTAATAAAAATAAGCCCAAACGGTAGATTCTAGATTATTATTGGCGAACTCGAAAAAGAGCCATTCCTCCTCAGCTGAAAAACTCAAACATTTTCAACGTTATTTTTTCAATGCTTTAACTCTTCACTATGTGGAGTTTTTAATAACATACATTTTATTTTTTTATTTTGAGTGTTTGTAAAGTCCAAACAGAGTGTGAATTATTCTTTAAATTCTAATAAGATTTAACCAAATTTAAAAATAATATTTTAGAAGAGAATCAAAACAAAAATAATAATATAACGATATTACTGTGCTATATATTAAAATAAGATACCCGTATTACTTGATTCAATACTTTATTTGAATAAATCAAGTAAAAGTTTTTAAATGTAAAATTAGAAACAAAACTATACCACGCCACTCCTAATGTGTTGACTAAACGTTCTATTTGATCAAATTTGTTTTAAGTTAAAATTCTCTAGATCTTTCTCTTACTATGGCTTATAAGCTAAGCAAAGATAGTTAGTAAAGGTGTAAAACAGTTTTTGGAGAATAGTTTCATTGAAAACTTTAATAACCTAGAGCACATTTTTATCTGATTAGATCTTACAATTTTAAAAATATTTTGATAATTAATATAGAAATAGATAAATATTTTGGGACAAACAAAAGTAATTAATTTGACACAAACTCATTCTATGTTTAGACATAACCATCTTAGTTTAGATTCGATAACCACACAAAAGTAGCACTATAATTACATTACCTTCACCGATTGCACTATGACGCTTTTATTTAAGCCACTTCATAGTGTAAACCTTCTACACAAAAGTAGCACTATAATTACATTACCTTGACCGATTGCACTATGACGCTTTTATTTAAGCCACTTCATAGTGTAAACCTTCAAGGTGAGACTGTTACCTTTCACGATAAATGGAAGGTTATATTAATTCAAAACGACGGTGAGCAAGTGGTCTAAGCAAACATGTAAGTGATATACTTTAAATTAATTTAATTAAAACCACACCTGTTCCTTTACCTTTTTTTAGCACCACCTCTAACTACCCATTTGGATTGTACCATATACGTATAAGTACTAATTACTCTAATGGGCAGAGGAAATTTATCCGTATTATCATGGATGGAGAGTGGAAAACCTTTACGGAAAAAAATGGGGTGTGGCTGTGTCATGGACACGGCCGTGTGTTGTACGTGAATACGTTTATGTGACGGGTTATATATATTTTTTAATAAAATATTTTTATTTATGTATTTAGGATAAAAGCAAGGAAACAAATAATTATTGTATTACTATAAAATTTTATTAATTATAGGTTTGTGATACGAAAAGTACGACTACAACACCAAACTGTATTTTTGATAATATATATTTATTCTAACACCTTATTATATTCACTGTCACTACTTTAATCTAATGTTTTATATACAATCGATAGATTTTAACGACAGCTAACAATTAAAACCTAAACGAACATCGTAGCTTCTCCGAGTCAAAAGTTATACTAATTGCAAATTTCGATACGCAGCAAAATAACCTCAAAATGGCGACGCTTCCCCCTCCACAGCGCGTGATGCGTCACTGTTCTCGCGTATTGTAATGCATTCTTTGATCCTTTAGCTATCCAGTGGTATAATTTAATTTTGGATGTAGAGGATAGATTCGAAACTACAACGCAAAACTGTATCCCCCGATTTTGTTATCATTATGTTTTTTTTATTGCCCCCGTATGGTAGCAAATTTAAAGACGTATTCGCGTCAAAAATCAGTACAACCGACTGGGATTCTAACTTCAATCTCCCTTTCATCGGCAGTATATTTTATTGCAATAGTGTTCCACAAAAGGATAGTAATGGTAAAGGCAGAATTTAAAATTAGTGTACCCAGAAGGGAAGAGTAGTAAAACTATTTAGGACAACACATTTAGTTCACGCAATAGGGATGCTATTTGAGCTGTGTACAATTAAAACTTATGAAAATATGCAGCTGAACCTCACCGTGGTTGTTTCTGATAGCCCTGAGTATCTGAGTATCTAACATGTCTCTTACAGACTCTGTCTAGTAATTATTAGTGATCTCTTGATAAAAACTGAACCTGAATAGCTCAGTGGCAAATAATATGGCTGTACTCGTATTTCTAAAAAAACTATGAGTTGCTGATTATCTCATTCACTCCTCACAGACTCTGCCTCCTAATAATTACTTACTTAATTAATCCATGGCATTAATAACTCGGAGTTTAATTGCTGAATTTACAAAAGTACGCCCCCTAACCCTATTTTGAGCTAGCTATATCCAGTCCACCTCATTACACTCTATATCTTTCAAATAAATTATGCGTCTAAGTTTTCTCAGTGGTCTTTTTCCATTGGGTTTACCTGTCACTACCCTGAATAAGGTTCTGGAATCTACCATTCACTTTGCATGTCTTGCCCACCATAATCTACGAGACTTGTTTATCCTAACAATGTCCACTCGCCAATAACCACATCCCTTTTAGACCAAATATTTTCCTAACCACCTTGTTTTCGAACACTCTAAATTTGTTTTCTTCATTTAAGGTAAGATACCATGTTTTACTCCCATAGAGAACAACTGGTAGAGCAATCATTTGTATATTCTTAGTTGTATATGCTTGGTTAGCAGGCGAGATGAGAAAAACTTAGTGACCGAATAATAGCATGCATTTTCTGTCTATTCTTTTCCTTATTTTCACTATAAGGTCGTTATTGCTAGTTTAAATTTTTCCTTAATATTTAAACTCATTAACCCTGTCAAATGATGTGTTGGTCACAGTAATCTCTAAATTATCAACCCCAATTCTTGTTCTCTATTCTGATAATATACTTGGTATTTTCAGAATTCATATCTAATCCTACTTCCTTACTATCTTATAATAAAATATCTGCATTTCTTGCAACAGATTCTTTACTATTGTCCAACAAAGCTAAATCATCTGCGTATTATAATAGTTTCATTGTATCGTTTAGTGTAAAACACAACCTTACTTTCCTTCACTACCATAATAGTATACTCTAAGGCTAGATTAGTGAATATAATAACTAGTGATATAATTTAACTATGGATATAAGACAAACCTGGATATAATCTTCCAAAGTCATAATTGGTACCAAGAAACATTCCAATAACATTACTTTTCTTACTGGATTTTTAATTCTAAAATTTGAAAGTGATATTAACTATTAATTAATGGAGCGTTTCCCCAAAAATAGGCTAATTAATAATTTAGTAGTTTTAGTATTCAGTGTCGTGATACTTCCCGTCACATTTACCTGAATATATATTCTAGTGGCTCGTACCCACACACTTCAGCCATATAAGTGTTTCAAATGTACCCTTAGTTTACCCCGAGAGGTAGAAAGCCTACCATATGTGTTCCCACTATGGTGTAACTTATAGGATTGTGTAAATCCATCAAGGTAGGTCCACTACCTTTAAGGGTAATTGCATACCTCAATTTAAAAAAAGAAACTCGTGTTCATGGTCGAAAAAATTACATTGGTGAAATGTGATAAATTAACGGCCAGGGACTGGATGTTGTGTCTGTCCTAATCTTAAATTAGATCATAAGGGCTTATGAATCTTATAGAAACCTAGCCAGCCGTTTGTGGAAAATATATTACTTGAAAAAAAACCTCAGCCATGTGACAGGGCGGAAACAGTAATAGATGTAAAAAAGTAATGTTCATATAAATGAAAACATGTATGTTGTACATTGTCTTTGAAAAATATTTTCTCCTCCAAATTTCTAGTACAAATGCTCTCGTTAAAGCTGATTGAGTTTCCCCTAGTAATTAGGGAATCCTACGCCTAAAGGGCATTTAACTGGGGGCAAATGTAGGAAAATCGAATAAATCTGTCACTGTGTACTGTGACGGCTGTCAGTTGATTAGGATGGGAATCTGTCTGGTGTCGCCACCTGGGAAAATGTTCCATTAATCAAAACATGGAAAATAAAAGTTTTGTTTATTGTGGTTTGTATCTATGACTTATTACATATCCTGGAGAAGGTAAAATTATATCGCAGGCGTGATGAATTCATTTAATATTAAGGGCCACAGTGAAAACTAAAAAAAAAAAAAAA
>CABFOV010004587.1:0-28967 GCA_902141375.1 Timema poppense | reverse complement strand
AAAAAAAAAAAAAAAAAAAAAAAAAAAAAATACAAAGTGGCTGCATTAAAAAAATAGTACGGTTCACTGAACACACTTTCTATCGTTTTAAAATAGACACACTATCCAAAGCTCGTAAAATTTGGTAAAGTAGATAATATAAATTGTTGCAGAAACACTCTACCATGGACCACACATGTAATAATATACACTTCCAAGGAAACATTCAGAAAAGAAGAGCATCTCTCGCTACAAATGAGCATGACAGTCAATTTCATATTTATAAGTACTCCATAGAATATGATGGTTGTTTGCAAGAGTCTGACTCTCTAAGGCTTGGTGCTATCTGGAGGACTAAATTGTTAAACGGATTAAGAAGTGTGTAATTAACAAGGTTGACGCATATTAGTACTTCAGCAATATAACTCTATATTGAAATTTGGAAATGTCCAATTTCAAGAGGAATGAGGAATATGATATGTGTTAAATGTGATGGCATACCTCATAATTACTGATATTTTATAACTAAATATTTATAATTTTAACTTAATATTAATTATTTATATTTGATGGCTCAATACACGGATAAATACTGTTGTCATGTCTTAGTTTTCTATATGAAATATGAAAAATTTAAAACCAGGATAAACTTCCACAAATATGGTACGTAATAAATTAATTTAGTGAGTTAAATCTAAAGATTTTAGATTGATTTAAAATAGCGCTTTTAAAAAATATAAAAGTGATTGTATTATTTCATTTTTTATATTTTTAAAATCGAACTAATATCTTGAAGTATATTAGAGGAATGTCCAAATTTGGAATTAATTTCAAAAGTATTTTTCAACTGTATTAACATTAATATTACGGAATTAAGAATCCCTCACTTAAATATATTCATTTCGATTCCAAAGCAAACTTTATCGCTCCCAAATTTGCAAAAATGTAAATACAGCACATAACAATCCCTTCCTTTTTGGCAATAAAAAAGCATTATTCAATATATTTTAAAATTACTAATTGTAAGCAAATATGTTAAACCAATAATTTTTCCTCAAATAAATTTGAATAAATTTATAAGGGCCATTATTCACCATCATAAGTTACAAACTTTTATACTTTTTTAAGTAAAATCATGGTAATAGATAAATGAGTTATTTGTAAATTTAATTTTAATATAAAAGTTACTAAATATAAAATACTCAATATCTGTCATACCAAACTGTGTTTTTATCTTTGTATTTTCTTGTTTCATTTGTAAGTTAAAAAATTATTTGATTGATATTTTATTTCTAGGTCTATTTACCATTGTCTTTCGCTGTAACAAATTTACTATTCCATTTTATTTGTTCACTAACTAGAAAATAAAACGTAGCCATGTTTCTGCGTCTCTTAGAAAGATCCAATCATGTTATTTGAGTAGGGGTCCTAATTATTCCTCCCCCATCATTCCCTGCCCACCTCCCTAGAGTTGTCAGAGTTTTATTAAGTACTCCTCTTGGAATCCCTTTACACATTTTTTGGTGTGTTTGTTTTTATGTAAAGAGGAAAAATATTGCAAAGTAAAAACTTTCGCCTAAATAACAAAAAACAATTGTTTTGACATTTCCCTTTCAAACATAGAATTAATTATTTATAAAAAAGAAATATGTCATAAGTAGCGTTATTAATTAGTTGATTAATTTTTTTACTTTAATCTAAACATAAGTGTAGATTACTTTTAATTTTTTTTCTTTTTATTTATTTTGTTTTTCTTTCATACCCGTAAGTTACCTCGGCTCTCAGCACATATTTCCTCTCGATTATAGGGGTTAAGGAACTTAGCTTATCTTGAACCAGGGGCTGAAGAGACAAACGACTTTTGTAAACTTCTTATGTTGTTAAACCCAAATCTAAATGACTGGTAGCGTTTTAACTCCTTTTAAAAATAGCTTTACTAAATATGCATTTAAAAAATTAAAGTTTGACAACATAGCTATGCCAATAAAGCTTATGATTTATTTTTAGTTAAAGGTCTAAGTTTATAATACCAAAGAGAATACACAACTTAGTGTGAAATGCCAGTTGAATTAATTCTAATTAAAATACCCGGATACGTTCACAGTGTGAACGTCTATTAGATAACTTTGATCTAGGAATGCTGAATTTTGAATTTTATCCAGTTAAAATGCACTGTAGTAAGATGTTGTCTCATATTCCTTATCCTCTTGTTATGATGATTGTTTAAGATTAGTCTTTGACTATTTTGATTGCCTGTATGATGTGAAATATTTTAACACTGTATATTTATAGTAAAATTTAAAGTTTAGAAACATTAATAAATAAAATTATCAATTATCTTAGAGTTTTCCTTTTGTAATCTTGTTAAAAAATTACTTTCTTTATTTAAGGTTATCTATATCTATATGTATATATATATATGTATATATATATATGCCCTTACTTAATCATAGAAGTGAAATTTCAAATTATAATACATAAAATAAACAGTTTTTAATTTGAGAGATATGTTGATTTATTTCACTTCCATTTTGTTGTGAAACATATTTTAAATTGACAAATCACCTATAATTTTCTAATGAAGGATTTTTCAACATACGAAAATATTCTCACTTGTTTAGTAGGTGGACCCCTTAATGTGGACGTGTAGGAGACGCGAGAAAAGGTAAGTGATTTTTCTGTTTTTATAACTAAACATTGCTTTGGCCCAAAAAACCGAATATTTCTTGGATGGAAACATAGAGTTCAATTTTATAAACATGGTGATATCAACATTTGTTGAATATATGTTATGAGTATAGAGGAATTAAATGACAAAGTTTCTAAGCGAAGCGAAAAAGTTGTCATTAAATTCCAGGACAAGCTTTACAGATATTCTAAAACCTGTTAATATCACCATGGGAAGAAAATTAAACTCTTTGTTTCTACTGGAGACATATTTGAATTATTTTGACAAAAAAAATTATTAAAAACTGCATAAACATTCACACCCTCTCGCGTACCCTTCAGTCCCATTTTATACTTAATAGCCATGTTCACTATAGGAAAATCCAACATTTAAAACCCCCAGAAAAGAAATGAGCGGAGATACCTAAGTGTTTGTCATTTCAAAGCGTGGAGTCACACCAACTCCAATTTAAAGTTTGTGCTTGGGTAAGCTGAAGCTTTTACGTTGAACCCCCATTAACACCAACTAAAATATAATTAAAACCAACAACATATATCCAAGAGGAAAGGTCCAAGCCCACTCCCTTTCTTTCACTTCTATTTTATCTTAGAAAAAAAACTCTGGTAGGGGGTGGGGGGTGTAAAACTTTAAACCCAAGCGTCTGTTTCGAAACTAACGAATATTGGCTTTTGCAGAGGGTGAGATAAGGTTGGGAAAGGCATGACAAGAGAAAAAGGGCCAAGTAAAAACATTGGAAGGCTAGAGAGGAAAAGAATTATGTTTCACCCCGTACGTCTTTTTTCTTCTTTTTCTTTTTTATGATTCCCCACAAAGTGCTCTGCTGCGCGTGACAAATCCCAACAGTTCGTCATCTGATTGTTCTCGTGACATTCTAACAAAAATAAAATGAAGACAACCAAAGAAAGGAGGGAAAACGCCCTCAACGCACTCGTACAAGATGTATAGTTCATCTCCATCCCAGTTTGATATTAGTGTTTCCATTTATCTGCCATTAGAAGGATCTTCTACAACACGCCTACAAAGACTGATGTGTCAGTTTATTAGCTTTTATAATAATAATAATAATACCCATATCGGTGGTTGCATGGTCTAAGGTGTGACGTTCGCAATATATTGATTGCATTTGATGGGAAGGATGGAGATAGAATCCCAGTAGGATGCAATGAAAGGGGTTTTCTTATAGTGTTTTTCTCTTTACCTTCATGTAAATGTGGGTGCCTTTACTATATATTCTAGCTTACTTATCCCTACTATATAGTGTGAATGTGTGTGTATCCTGTACGTGTAGTAAAATGGGGTGCACAATATATATTATATATATATATTATATATATATATATATTATATATATATATACTCTATATATATAAATATTATCTATCACGGTAATTTATGGTGTCATTCTCGTCATGACCTTTATGCTGGTGACGAGGATCAAATCTCGGGTGGATGCATGGGGAGTGGATTTTTAAGATAGGTATAGCACTGATGGTTTGCTGATGTTCATATTCAATCTCCATATTAATATGTGTAAACGTTTCATAAGGCCATCCTTCTGATCCTCATACCTTATTTTAAGTCGTTAACAACCTTTATGTGAATGTACGAATAAAACAAAATATAAAGGACAACGACGCATAAATGAAATTATATAGAAATAATTTAAAGTTATAGATCTAGAACTGAGTCAAAAAAACTTTAAAGTTTTAGATGTTCTTTCATACACCTTAGCCACAAAGCTAGCCTGTCATTATTATTAACTATAATATTGTATAAAATTTGATGATACGGATTTAATTTTTTAATTACAAAATATATTCTCAAAACTGAAATCAGAAGATACATCTGAAGAAATATAGATATAAACACTCGCCCCAGTGATAGTATGGTCTAAGGCTTCAATCTTGTGTTAAACTGGCCTGATGAAGATGGGAAGATTGATGTCTGGATCCCAGTTGGATCTACTGAGGGTGATTTTTCTAAAATCGTTTTCCACCTTCCTTCCAAACAAACACGGATATATATTACCTCAAAAATAATTCCCTACTCATCTCTATCCCATTAGATTAATTATAGTATATTAATATTGCTGGAACTGTTAATATAATGAGGCGATTTAAATATATACATATTTTGCTAAAGTAATACTTTTATTTTGTTTAAATTTTCTAGTCAACCTTGATAACTATTATTTTTATAAATTGTGAAAAAACCCAAATAAATAACCTTTATCATAAATTAACCAACAAATTTTATTTAGTAATTTATTGTTTTCTTAGAAAAGAGTAATATCATCTTTCATTGGTTCATGAAATAATCTACTTTTATTTAGTTAATACGGTTTGATGTATATATCTCTGGACTTGTGAGAAGCAAAGCAGTTCGAGGGCAAGAAATTACATACACATGGAGATATGATGATAAAAAACATACAGAGGTAAATCTCATGTGTAGAGTCACTATACATGTATCTGACCAAGAATCGAAACATGAACTTCCAGTCACCGTAATTTAGTATACATCGTCTGATACCCTTATAATGTGAAGCCAGCCATCTATTGCATTATAAAATATAAATTTGGAAAATATTCTACCTTATTGCACACTTCTATAGCGTGTAGATATTTTCTAATCTACTTGGAAGAAACTTTTTTTCTCCTTAACGCGAGTTTGAGTTTTGATAATTGCTCCTATCACACGCTATTACCTTCTGACCTCGTTAGCATTTCTAAATTAACAATGACAAGAAGGTGAGTGGGAAATAGTGGGTTCAAAAATGGTGTCCACACCTATTATCAACCATCCTCATCATCATCCACAATTTAGACCTTTTAGGTGGCAGTGGCAATTAATATTTATCGCGCAAATGATAGCTTTGAGGTTTGTGGTCTCGCCGGTCTAGTGTTGACATAGCTAAGCGTGCGGTTCACTTGTAACACAATGGGGAAGTGTGGCTTATGAGGTACAATACACTTCCGTTCCCATTTAGGGTTGAGTCGATACTAACACATCCAGGCGTGTATGGAGCACGAACTACACATTTAACATGATAATCTGATGTTCATTCCTGACTGTATACTCTGTGTATGTATTTGATCCAATATCTGGTTAGGATATTATCTAGGTATTTGCCAGCGTAGTTCTTTAAAGCTTATCACTATAATTTTGTTCCTTCAGTTCTGGTAGTTAGACGATAGTCAATAGTAATATTAGGAGCTAGAAATTGTTTAAAAAAGTGTGATTTGAAGAGTGCTAAGCTGTGGAATTGTATTTTTGATCGTTTTTCGACATTTTTAATTCTTCATCTATAGTCACGAATGTTTCACTCTTAATCTTTAAACTACGATCAAAATATTGGTAAAAACTTGGGTTCTAGTAACAGTAATTTCAGAATATAAAATACAGGGTGTCCTCTCTTAATCCCCATGGAATATTTTTAGATGTAGAAACAACAATTTGCATGTAGATTTAAATAATCTGTATGTATATACCTATCTATATGTACAGTACATCTATAAAGTAAGTGTGTGTGTCCATAAAAAGATATTTCACATTTGTATGATAAAGAAGGCTGAGATTGGGCTGTAATGAATAATAAGAAAAAGTGGGGCTCTGGGAAATGGGAGGATGTAATTAGGAAAAAACTTAAAAAATGGTATAGAACATTAAAATTTGACCAATATGTAGAGAAATAACACTCAATAATCTAATAAATTTTAAAATTTGAAATTTCCGGAGTGGAAGAAAAAGGGGGGAGGGGCTCCAAAACTAATAGAAACAATTAATATCCAGTGTGGTAGAAAATTTACATTTAACAGACAGGTAGGACTAAATAGACCACTCCATATAGCAATAAAGATGTGAATCTTTAAAAGTTTAAAATTGGTGTCTTGGAAATAAGCAAAAAGAGGGTTAAATATTAAAGAATTTTTTAGGTTCAATATAATATTTAAATTTGATATGCAAGTACAGCTCCAGATAAAAAAAAATTGTCTTAAATTTAGAGATGTTCATGTGGGAATTAGAAAATTTTTAGTTAGAGAAATGGAAGTAGGTTTACCAAAACTAGCGGAAAAAACTACTTTTCTATGTGATATTAAATTTAAATATGGATAGTAACTATAAAAATCCGCAAATATTAAATATTTTAAATGTGATTTAAAAGCTAGGAAAAAGGGGGTGGAGTGATGTATAGGCAAAAAAAAAATTTAAATTGTGATATAAAATTAAAATTGTCAAGAATGTAAAAGGATTATTTAAAATAAGCATATAAGTGGAAATATTGGATATTTATAAAGGGGGCTGGTAAGTTGGGGAATGTTTAAATATCGAAACCTAAAACAATAAACATATTCTTGTTGTAGTAGAAGATTAAGATTCGTAAGGACCCCCCAAACACTCATAAAAGTCTGAGAATTCTTATATTCATACTGAAGGGGTGAAAAATCGAAAGAAGGTCCTCCCCTAACAAAATTTCAAATGCATGTATTAAAAATATTATAGGGGGAAAGTGGTGGGGATAGAAAATTGAAACTTGGTAGATAGACGAATGACATCTGAACATTTATAACTTCAAAATTTAGGCCAGGGAAAGTGAATATCTTAAAATTTTTTCATCTAATGTAAAACACTATTTTTTATGTGATTAAAAATTAAATTTTAGCAGGATGTTAGAAATAATATATCAATCAGCTTAACGATTTTAAAATCGAGATGTGTATCCTGAATACGGTGGGATGGGGGAGGGGGGGAGGTAGCTTGATATATTTCCAAAAGAATTATATATTTTCATTTTGCCATGGAAGAAAATTAAACTATGCCAAGTGGGTAAAAGGACTATAAAAGCTGTAAAGTTTGGAATTTAAAAAAAAGAGGCTGGAGTGTGGGTATCAATATATCTTAATCTATTAGAAATAAAAGTCAACCTCACTTGTTTTAAGGTAAAATACTCATCTCAGGACCCGGTATTCTTGGGTTCAAACCCACCTGAGGTCGATGGATCTTCTTGAGTGATATAAATCCGTAGCACAACTTCCTTCAGAGAGTAATTAAGGTCGATTGTGGCATGTAAAAGAAACCTGCAATGTATGTGATAATATCCTTCACGGCAAAATTGGTAGGATCTTCGGCTCTACTCATAAATATTCTCATGTGCAGTTGGTTCAGAAAGTGTAGGTTAAATATCTTATACAAATAAAAAATTAATATACCTTATTTATAGGGTAGAAAACTTTAACATTTTATAGGTAGACGAATAAAAATAAAAATAAAATAATAAAAACCTAAAGATTATCTTAAAGATAATCTATTAGAGTTGCGAATACAAAGCTATTAAAAAAGAATAAATTAGCACCTACAAAGGAGAAACATAACAAAAAATAAACATATTATGGAGAGATAACAGAGTATGTGATGCTCTTTGGATAACCATATTTTATTTGTTTTTCAGTAATAGATATTAATTCATTTCACTTCATTTCAGGAATTAATTTAATTTAATCTAATGATTCCTATTGTTGTTTCGTGATTGCCATAGTTAGCTCTGGATTATACACTGAGGATCTATCAAAATGGTGGCAGCCAGATGTTGAAGACCTAATTTATTATATATTTTGATGCGATTTATCCGTGCGAATAGCAGGTCAAAATGTTATTATATAAGAGAGTTTATATTTCTATGTATGTTCATTTATAAGTCAAAAACAATTTAAATGATTTGGAAAAGTATTGTTTTAAATGTATAATATTTCAAGAAGGTTATAAGCTATAGACCAACGATTTATTTCTGTAGGGACCTTAGCATTGATATTAAAACCAATACAATGATGATTTTCCCCATATAAAGATTCTATTTTAAGCCACGTAAATAAAAAAAAATTATTATAAATATAACATACTAGATTTATTCCTAAATCAATATCTAAAGTAAAATTCCAACTTCAAATCCAAAAATAAATCAAAGAAGAAATGTCATAAATTTAAATATAAATTTAATGATAAATTATTGGAGTTTGATTTAGCTGGCTGTTTCGTATCCACATTATTTGGTAAAATTGTTTCTTTGGCGAATAAAAAATACTCAGATAACGTTTCACATCTTTATTTGGCTGTATATATATATTCACATTGATAATATATTTCCAGGGTCTTGAAGTAAATAATAAAATATGTAAATTTTAATGAATATTTATGTGTAGACACTGTAACTTATACGGCAACCACTGGTTACGCACCTCAAGTTTATTTATTTTAATTTCTACTTGAAGTATATTCAGAGATTTAAATCCTAGGGTGCTTGAAAACTTGTGCCAACAAATCCAAAATCAAAATACTTAGTAGAAATATGATTAACTTAATACATGTTTAATGAAACTTGAAGAAACGTACCTAAAGTGGATGTTTCACTAATTTATATATTTGTTGCTGACAAAAGATGCCTACTGCACTTAGTAAATTAGGTCGAGGATCACCGTGGCCAAGGAAGCTTTCAACAAGAAGAGGTTAATGCTGACCACTAAGTTGAGTTTGGAACTGAGGAAGAAGCTGATGAAATGTAACATTAGGAGCATCGCACTGTATGGACAGAAACTTGGACTCTTAGGAAGATGGAAAAGAAATACTTGGAGAGCTTTGAATTGGGGTGCTGGAGAAGACTTGAGAAGATTATGTGGACAGAGAGGGTGAACAATGAAGCAGTCCTTAGAATTGTGTCTGATAAGATAACCATTTCGGATGTGAGTCCTCAACGCAAAGCAAACTGGATTATACACATCATTAGGAGGAACTTTATTCTGCACAACGACATGGAAGGAAAGGTTGAGGGGAAGAGGAGCTTAGGAAGAAGGAGTATTTTAAATACTAGATGACTTGAAGGAAAGAATAACATTTTAGGAGATGGAGGAGGAGGCAGAGGATAGGGTGCATTAGCAATATAAGTTTACTGACGTAAGGAAAGGACCTGTCGTAAGACAGAACACCTAATAACAAATATATTACAAGATTTGCATCTTAGATAACTTGGCCATCAGTTCGGATAACTAACAAAGCCAGATAAATATAGAGCTTAAATTTAGCTCAGGCTTACGTAGTTAGGTAAGGCTTATGGTATGCACCTATTGCATTTATTCATTTTTATATTTTTACATATACTATGAGTTTGACACCCCCAAACAGGTAAAATTCGATTTTATAAAATTTCCAAAACCGAGATAAACGGAGATTTTTTTTATTAATAGCTTTGGATCATATTTTTTGGTATCTATTTGTGCTTGTAAAGAATTAATTAAATCCACGTGAAACGTTATTAATTTCGTAAATATATACAAAAAATCACAAAAATTATCACTAAACAATGTCTTCCGAAATCTAAAGAGTTGTTAAATTTCAAACATTTCGGACAGTTTGAAATCCACTTATTTAATCTTATTTTTAGAATGAATTTAAGAGGGTACTATTATAGGCACATACCTGGTAGAGACACTCTCTGGTCCTTTCATTACTTCCAGGCACACTACTGATAAGAAAGATGACGGGAGACGCCACTAAGAGGGACATGACCAGAAGCGTTGCGACGGTGAGTGAAGCCTTGTGGACGCTATTGTTCCTACGCAGCCAATAGCAGGGCACGCAACATAACCAGTTGCCTGGTTCAGGCTGGTGCCTGTCCTGTAGATAAAATAAAAGTTTAATAGACAATGATGTGACAATACTTAAAATTATTAGAAGCGTTGTGTTAGGTTGAGATCACTTCAAGGTGTCACTACTCGTCCGAAGCTAAAGCAGGATAATCAGCGTAGTCAGTGGCTAGGCAAATACTGGCTTCTCTCTGGTAAAAGAAATAGCAGTTCTAAACAGAAAAACAACAGAATATTCTAGCTTATTAAAAGACCCATCTTGGTCATATATCATTGTAAGATTTGGTTCTTTCAGTATCAAAAGCAGGTCAGTCAATATAGCCAATGACTAAGCTAAGGTTAGTGCCCCTTCTGTGGAAGAAATGAGAAAAATATAATACGCTAGCTTATTATAAGATTGTCTTGGTCATATATCACTATAATATTGGGTTCTTCCAGTAGAAAAAGCAGGTCATTCAGCACAGTCAGTGTCTATGCTAAGATAAGCGTCCCTTCTGTAGAAGGAAATAAAAATAAATGGTACGTAACTCTGCACGGACTTTCTCGCTTAATTATTTAAAAATGGAAATATTTACTCAAACCTCGTAATATACGTGAAACGTAATAATATACTCTAGCAAACCCAAGCATAAAGTGTACTATATTTATGTAAAACCTTTTTTGAGTTCTGGTTTTAAATTTTATAATTTTATTTTTAAATAATTAATGTCCTCATTTTTATGCTTGGACCGATTAAATATCAATATTGAGTCCACAAGGGTTAACACTTCGTATTAAAATTTCACATTTTATTAAGTGTCATGTCATCGCATTTCTATTAAATTCCTCATATATAAATTTTGACCATTAAAAAGTATGAAAAATTACTATTGACTCTAAAATGGAGATAAATCATTGGTGTACAAATATTTTGCCTAGGAGGTTTAAGGAAAAACAACATAAACTTTTAGTGACTTACTTATATTTAATCACTCTATGGCATTTTAGAATTATTGCGTTAAAATATAAGTAGTATCTCTATACAACAAAAGCTCAACATTTGTATTAATATGTTTGCCAATATCTCAGAAATTATTGTTTTTATAAAAATGTATTTTATATTAAAGTTTTTTATTCTTAATAGTACTACAATTTTGCTATGATAAGTTATTTAGTATCAAAAATAGTTGCGGAGATACGGAAATTTCAGCTTCTGTGAAGTACCCTAAATGTCATTTTCATGGGAAAATGAAAATAGCCAGTTTATTTATAATATTTATCAACGCCTAGATACGAACTTTAATCAAAATTGTTAAAGCCGATTTTGAGAAAATAGATTTTTCTCTTTTCACCGTTTATTAAAATACTCTTAATTTTAAGTTTAAACAAACAAACAGACAGACGGCATTGCAAAGACCATTTTTTTTAGGGTTTCGGGGGTCTTGAGACGTCGACATCCATCAACATTTCAGGTTAGATTTTATTTACGGTCGAAATGTTCGAAAAATTAAAAAGTATACATATTTGCGTATGGCTTGAAAATTATTAGTTTTTTAAAATTATTTTTCGAATAAAATGTTTGTATTATAAATAGATCCAAATATTTGTAATGATTAATAATTTTAATATCTCAAATAGTTTCAGAGATATGTAAAAAAAAATATTAATTTACGCTTCAGTTCGGAGCCCTTAAATTCATTTTGCTGAAATATTGAGAGTAGCCATTTTGTTTAAGATATTTATAAATGTTTATAAATAAAATTTAATCAAAACCGTTAGAGCCGATTTTGAGAAAATCGAATTTTTCTCTTTTTTTTACTTCACTAACCTACCCGTAATTTTAAGGTTGGATATCCAGTTCCAAAAACCCCATGGGGCAACCCTATGAAAACCCTAGATAACAAGTTTTAGCCCAATCGGTAAAATAGTTTAGGCTCTAGTTGGAGGTACAGACAGACATCAAAATCTCGAGTTCGATTTTTTTTTTTTTTACGATCACATTACTGTCTCTACCTGTAAGCTAGCGAGGAAGTAAAAAGTGGATACTCTAGCTTATTAGAAGCATTATCTTGATCATATATCATTGTAAGCTTAAGTTCCTCCAGTAACAAATACAGTTCATTCAGCATAGCCAGTGGCCAGGCTAGGTGTGTTATTTATTTTGAGAAGGAGATAGAGTCAACAAAGGGAATATATGAGTATTAAATATTACTATAAGCGTCTCAATAGCAATAGATCACGTGTAAGCACTTCTATAACTCTACAGCCAGTATAATAGTAATACCACAAAGCAAGTGATCAGGCATTATTAAAAACAATACTGACTCTCTCAGCGATAAAAGAAAGTTCAATGAATAACATATTGGGGGTGTTGGACGACTAGATGTACTGCCCCACGTTGTGAGACTTGTTGCTACTTCCCAAATAATGTCGAGGGAAGGGGTGGATACGAATGGGAAGACTTACCTTAGCACTCCTGTCAGGGACTCAGACTTAAACCATCCCATTAACAGTAAATAAAAACCAATGAGAATAAATACTTAGTGACCTGCTTCCATGGCCACGTGGTTTAAGACGTAACTCTCTCAATAGAATATATTGCCGATTGCAGGGATTTCGCAGTTCAAGCCCAGTGTATTGTACTGAGGGTGTTTTTTCCTTAATGGTCTCCCACTTTTTCTCCACGTGAGATTGTGTACACTTCCTCTTAATTAGTCTTCCCTTATCTCTAAGGCATTAGCGTAAAAAGCACGTATGGGTACAACTTGATGGTAGGACGCGGTGCTAAAATAACAAATTTGTGCCCAACTAGGTGGCAATATATCTATTTTCTCGGATAATAAACAACAAATACCTAAGCACAGCGATACATCCAAAAAATATACATAAACTATCTTAACCTCACACAATACAAAAACAATTTAAACGTTTAATATCACTTTAACTAATTGTAGCTTGCTATTAACAGGTTGGGACATAACTCAAATACTAAATTGGCACCACTTTAGACTAAACCAATTTCCTACATATCTTTATACATCCATTTATTCAACTGCGATCACGATTAAGATGTAAATAACATTATTAAAATAAAATAAAATATTGTCTTTATTATCTAAAAGGACAAATTTTGCCAGGCTAGTGGTTGAAAACTTTGTGTGGTTTTGGACAACTGGGACTTACATATCACACTAGTATTATCGTCTTCCTCAGGCAGTAGTGATCCGTCAAACTTTAGGCCACGTCTCAAGGGTGTGCTTCATTAGATGTGTCTCACTTTCACATTTAATTTTATCAATAGTTCATTTCAAATAAGTTGATAAACTGATAAAAATATATGTTTATAAAATGACATAATGGTAGTGATAAGATATATGTAATGACATTTCAGGGTTACTCGTGTTTAACTACACTAATGGGCTATGAATACGGAAAGCACAATTTTAAAGCAAATGTTTATTACAGTTTGTGTGACGTGTGAGCAGTAAGTCAGTAAGAAAATATCACCATAAGTATACCGAACCAGGATTCAAGCCCTGAACTCCCCAATTACCGTTAAACTAGAATAAACGATCTTCGGGTCTAGTCCACGTGTCTCCCAATACGGGTAGATATTTTCTTAAATTTATTTTCTTTCATTTTATTTGGACAATTTAGTCTTTATATTTTTGTAGTCCTGCCTGTTACGTGTTTTTAAAAGTGAAGTATTAAATGGCATTTATTATGATATTTTAAATAACAAATAATTCCAGTAAACAATAAAACTGACATATATTTACATTCCTCCTAAGTTGTTACTTGGATTTAAGTTTGTGGTACTGTTTGTTACACCTGACTGTATCACAACAATTACCAACACACTTTGAAATATTTCAGTTCAAGTCCCGGTGGACTTGAAAATCTAGTATTAGCTTGAATCAGAACCAGTTTTTGTTATGAAATATGTTATGTCACTATAATTTATACATTTCCTCACTGTTATTAATTACCATTAAGACAAAAACAAGAGGTAGAAAAACTTAAATATATCACCAACCTTCTCAAAAACTTACCTAACTAAACATAAAATAATACAGTCTTATTTTATTAACATGTGACTCTAATAATTATACGTTATTTTAAATTATTATCTATTCACATGAATATATATATATATTAAATATATATTTATAAAATATATAATAAATCTTAATTGTTCAATAACTATACAAATTTAAAATAATTAAATATAATAGAGATATAAAAATATAAATTTAAAAACAATTAATTATATTACTTGCATTAATAAACGTCTAATGGTGTCTATATCTATGTATACAGGCTGTTGGGAAATTCATAGCTCAAACTGTTTGAACATCTTTGCTCTCCCGGCGATATACGCTGAAACTCTGAACACAATTTAATGATATTAACATAGTTTTCCAGACGTAAGTTTAGAGGGATTTTGTATTACATTTGGTTCAAACAAACTATATGTGCATTTGGGCTATGAGTTTCCGAACATTCTGTATATGTCTAGGACATTGCATACTTTTTGATGGAGTATAAAACTTAAATTTGGGGCAATAATTGAGGAAACACTTAAAAGGTGTGCAAAAAAAAAATATATATAAAAAAAATCAAAAGTATATNACTTAAATTTGGGGCAATAATTGAGGAAACACTTAAAAGGTGTGCAAAAAAAAAATATATATAAAAAAAAACAAAAGTATATATAGATAAATAATCGTACTCTTTTCTTCTTAAACTATAAATATTTCTAGAGGGACAACATTAGGTATTTATTATTATTATTATTATTATTATTATTATTAGCACCACATCTTACTACTCGTTCGGGCTACACGCACTTACAATAATGTATAATTGTAGGGTGATTGTGAGATAAAATGGAGGACCTACAGTTTAACGTGGAATCCGAACCACGGTGGAGGTCTGGCACTCCCCACATTCATATTTATTAATTTGTGTATGTGACATTAATTAAAAACCAACGCAACTTAAATTACCTAACCTTTCATGCTTATATAAATCTAAGGTTAGGTTTAGTTTGGTCAGGTTATGTTTTTATAATCAGCACGTCACATACAGAATTCAGACAAGTAAACATATATAACATAACTGTATTTACGGTCACTTCCAGGCCACCTGTAATAATTGTTTCAATACCTGCACAAAGAACGGTTACCTGCGAGTGGTGGTGCTGATCCAAGGTTAACGAGCTGACCACTTCAACAGAGGCCGCGTCACCCCTGGAGATCTCCTCCATCGTTACTGAACAGAACCTTGTTCCGCTCTATACACCCCCTCTTTTCCCTTCCCTCTTGCCCCAGGCCGTGACGCCCTGAGCCACTCAGCTGATCGCTACCCCAATTTCCCCCCCACACGTCATCGATCAGAGCTGTACGCATGCGCTCTCTTTCTTTCTTTCTCGACGTCCCTCTGTTTATCTTTCTCTATCATCCCTGCCTGTTTTCAATATTTCTGGTTTGTGTCCCTCCCTCGTTAGTTCACACTGTATCTCTTATTCCTCTATTTCCATCCGTCTCTTGATTATCTGTATTCTGTCATTTCACCTCTCTCTCTCTTTCTTGCGTGCACAGCCGCATTCTTGGGATGCCTCTTAAGAAGAGAGTCTCATATATAAGCTGTGTTTCGGTACGTAACATCGGTATTCTGTTCAATGTTCCTATTTCAATGCGTGCAAACCAATTGGGTAGTGAAACGCGGTGAGCAGAGTAAATCAGGATCAACTTTTTAATTATTCGATAAACCAAATCTAAGAAAGCTTATTTAAATTTCAATCAGTACGTCAAGAATTAAAAAATAGCTATGTTAATTTATTTGAGTTAAATATTATTAATAGTATGTTTAATTACCTAAAGAATTTATGATTCAATCTAAAGAGTAGATAATAGAGATAGAGAGGGTGGTTTTAGAGGAAATGCATCCGCATAAGCGTTAAGAAGGGATTTGATAATCACAATTATGTCACATGAAAAACATTCACTACCTTTGATGTATGTAGCTCAATAGTTCTAAAAAATGTTTAAATTCTTGCTTCAGTAAAACTCGGCTGATAAATTATAGTTTCCAAAGACATAATTTAAATTGATTTTTCCTGAGTTCAGTTTCAACCAAAGATGTTGCAGTTTTACAAATCTTACGAAATATTTTTATAAAAATGACTTAAATAAAATTGTATCTGGGCTAATATATTAGTGCTTACCATGAATATAAATATTATATAATTACGTTGTATATATATATATATTTAATATAAGATGGTCCAAAAGCGTCAATTTTTTTTATTCTACCATACTCTGTTTTAATTAATTAACATGTATTCCTTTTTAAAAAAATTAAAATAAATTTGTTTTTTCCTGCACAAACTACCATGGCTAATAAGAATATTGGAAAAAAGATATTTTCAAACAATTATCTTAAATTGAAAATTATATCAATAGTTTTAACTCACTAAATTACTATTAGTCTATATTATTAATTATATACCTAAGCTGGTGGAAATGTGGAAAAGGCGTAGGTCTAATCATAACTAATTATTAGGTGCCTTACTGTACCTTCATACAAATGGTAGCTACACTTATTTTAAATTTATCTTTTTTGTCTCTAGTGTAGATATGCATATAGCCCGGATGTGTAGCAGTAAGGAAATAATGTATTAAATTTTACACTCAAAGGATATGGTTCAGCCCTTACGTACCTAGTTCTGGTACGGGTGGTGCAACACATGTGAATTGGACATAACTTACACTAACATCATTCTAAACACTCTCCTAAATTTCACTTTATTCTTCCTATATTAGGTTGTTAACCTAATTCATCAATACCTAAAACAAATATTAAGACTCGTAACACCAGAAATAACAAGATTGGAAACTAACATTAGAAGAGCATCTTACGTTTTATTGATGAATAATGCAGATATAAGGAGGTTTATTCAGAGCTCCATATTAAAAAATATACAATTTTTAGGGGTTGCTAAGAAAAGTATTTCCACACGACGGATTTGAGGTTGGCGACACCAAATGGTAGTGTCAGGAGGCGTCAAAGTTGGCCATTTATGCCCCAGGGGTCGTAAGCAACTCATTAATCTTCAACACATAACAAGTATAGTATGGTGTAAGCTATGACTAGTAACACTAATTTAATTTCCTGACAGAAGATACCTTCATGGGAAGTGCTGATTCTCTCAAAGATATGGTTGTTGGCTCTGGTAAGGACCGATATTTGGTGCGCATTGTCATATTGACTGAATAAACGCTGCATGGGCTGCCTACTAACCCTGGGGTACATACAGCGGGTTATAGTTTCTTACGTGTTCATTGTATACAGTTTTCATGTATTGAATTTCTTTGAGGATTAATGTAGGTATTTTTTTTAAGGCGAGGTGACATAGCCTTTGGACTGGACTTAGCTTGACATGACTGGGTTACAATGTGAACTTCCATACAATGTTTCTTTACATGGCTAGGAGCCACTGTGACCAGACTAGACTGGACATGACATAATCTACCAACCGGAGTCAAGTCATACAGGGTACGACTGATAACTAGCTCGAGTATGTTTACGCCATCATTCTGAACAATGACCCCTCCCACAGCAAACGTGCGTGAGCAGTGGTTTTAATACCGTACGTCGTTTTCCTATTTAAAATACAAATTCAAAAACGGTACAGTTATATTAAAAGTATTTAACTATTATTCTTAAAAAAATAAGTTAACGAATAATTAAATTAGGTTTTACTAATAGTTCTAATAAATTAAAATAATTTTAAAATTTCTTTGGAAAAGAAACTTATAGAGACAGCTCCAGAGTACACTGTACTATATGACACAAGTGACATACATTTTTACATGGCCAGGATGAAAAACCAAATTAGGGATGAAATGGTACCTAAACTGAAAATGAAATCAGGTGAGTATATTTTGTATAACTTATGTTTTTATTTCAATTTTGAGTGGTAATACAGTATTCTAATATGTAATCATTCGGAACAACATATGATTCCAATTTTTTAAGACCTGATGATGGCGAAATGCCAAAAAATTTAGTCAAACTGTCAAATCAAGACCACGGTGTCTTACAGTAGCCATCTTATAAAATAAATAAACGGTATCAACAAAAACTCCGGGCTGGATTCACTAACGGGAGCAAACAGTTACATCAGCGCAAGTTTGAAAGATGTGCCCAAATCTCTATTCATTAAGAGATGCAGACGCAATTTGAAAGCAAAGTTTCGCCATTTATTTGCTACAACTCAGGAGTAGGCGCAACTATTTAAATCACGATTTTCACGTCAATAAATTTAAATGGTAGCATATTATCGCTATGGATTAAAGTACAATAATTAGCTAACTGTACTCCAATTAATAATAAAAAAATTAAAATAACATACGTCTGTCGAGCACAAAAATTTTTTCAATTCAGATAGTGGTAACAAAGCAATTACTTACCTTTTATTGTTGGAATTTTACATTCAAACAACGCAATGGCATTTCTTTAATTTTTGCAAAACAAAACGTCAAACAAATCACGAACTGTGTAATGTTTTTCTAGATCCAAAGAGTTTTGTAATCCTCCAAATACGGCGGTTAGTATATAATTAAAATAAGTTTTTAGGTTTGTATAAATATTTTATTAATGGAACTTAAGCTTTAAACTAATAACATTAATAAATAATGTACTAATATTATTTTAGTAAAGCATCCATAAAGTCGCCGCTTCTAATTTTATTGCTAGTTTACAAGCAGAATACTTAAAAATCTCTGGATTTGCTGTCATTTTAATTAGAGATTTAAAATAAAGTAGCCTTGTCTTTGAAAGTAGATTCATCACAAGGTTTATGGTGACGTCATTATAATCTTGCCACCAGTTTGCGCCTTGCTTAGTGAATACGGAAATGTTACTAATAATAAGGCTCATCTTTAGGAGTATCTTAGGTGCATTTCTTGACTTGCACCGGAGCAGAATTGCACTCGTTAGTGAATCCAAACCCATATAAGGAATGAATAACCTTTATTTCAATTAATTATATTTTAACATTTACAAACATAATACTTAAACATCTCCAAAACCGATAAATATATAATTATTAAACTGGCTGATTTCACATACGTTCCTTTAAAATTGTTCTGAATATTAAATTTGCATTATATGAGAAAGCATCTTTTAATTTAATTATTTGTATTTTAATTTACTCTGTGTTTATTTAAATGAAACTTCATGCCACATATTTAAAAAATGTCGTATCCTTATATTTAATTTGATAAGCCCGTTTCCAGTAATATACATTACGAGGGAATGATTGAACGAACATTAATTTTAACGGTTAGGAGTCCAGGATGTCGGGAAAAATAGTAGTTTACCACGAAAACCCGATTTTGACATATAAATTTATGTTGTTTATTCTTTGTTTGATCACCATGGAAACCGTTATTTGCCGAATGGCAGTAAACATATAAATACAATTCTCTTTGGCTAAAAAACAATAAATCAATCTTTATTTGTTGGTTCGAGCACATCACAATTTTCTCTTAGGATGCATATTTTTTTAAGGATGTCTGGAATAGCACATATAATTTGAGATTCCTAAGCTGGGGAAACATTTATTTTTTATTGGAATGTTGTTATCGTTAATTCGCATGTATATCAATACTATTGAGCATAGTTCGAAAATTTATGACTTAAGATGTTAAGTTTGTGAGAATATTGTCTACGTTTGGTTTCGCGCATGATAAAATGTTTAAATATGTTTCGGTAAGTATTATAAGCTCAAAATTGATTAAATTATCTTGAATAATGTTAAAATAAGAGCCATTATAACTATGTAAGTATGAATTTTGGTGTTAATCTTTTTCGAATAATGTGTTTTAATGTTCATTTTATTCAAATAATGGGTTTATATGATCATTTTAGCAAATAGTAACACAATACAAATGTTAAGCTACGTTTTCATTTTACCGATTAATTTTGAGGGCATGATATTTAAAAGTTATGTTTTGTGTACCCCATATATCTTTTCAAATTCTTACAAATACAGTAAATTCTATTATATGTTCATGTTGATAATTAATTTTGAGAGAATTATGTTTGAATACTACATCTAGATTTTCGTATTCTTTCTTTTATCAGACTCTCTCAGACTTTCACACACCCTCTTCCCCCTCCCACACACACAAACACTCACACACACTCACTCTATAAAACTCTCTTTCTAATATAAATTTTTCTCATTCCCTCACATACACTCTTTATCACACAATTTCTCTCACATTATCTTTATTATACTCTCTCTCTTAAGCCATCTCCGAAACAATCTCGCTCTCTCGAACGTTCTATTTCTTGAACCCTCTCTCACAATAGATCTCTCCCTCAAATGTATTCTATCACAAACTCTCTCTCCATCTCAATCTAACTTTCTTGATCTCAATCTCACTTTTTTTTATCTCAATCTCTACCTCAAACTCACTCTCTAAATCTCTAACCCACTCTCTATGTAAAACCCACTCTCTCTTTGTAACTCACACTCTTTTTCTCAAACATTCTCTCTCTCAAACGCACTCTCTTAAACCCACTTTCTCTCTCTCAAACCCTTTATATCTCTTTCTCAAACTCGATCTTTTAATTTATCTCTCTGACTCTTTCTCTCTCCCTCTCTCTCTCAATCTAATTTCTCTCTCACACTCTCTCACACGCCCTCACATTTTCTTTCACTTTCACACATTATTTGTCCCAAAACTTTACACTCTCTCTTTCACATACATACTTATTATCTCTCTCACATGCACTCTATCACGCATTTTCCCTTACATATTTTCTTTCTGTCTCACACATACTCTCTTACTTTCTATCACACATTATTTCTCTTACTCACATTCTATCTTCTTCTACACACACTATTTTTCTCTTCTCCCAGTATTTTTTTTATCTCTAACACGCACACATACTCTCACTATAACTTTCTCACACTCACTTGATCTCTCTCATTTGCTCTTCTCAGTTTCTTACACTCACCTTCTCACACTCACACTCTCACTATCACACTTAACCACCCACTTACATAATCCCATAAACACTTTCACTTTCATTTTCACTATCACATTTTATCACTCTTTCTATCATATATCTTAATAGATATAATTTAATAAACCCGTTTCCAGCAATAGAAATTATGGTAAAATGACCAAATAAATCTTGACAAACGAACACTCATTTTAATTACTAGAGATTCAGGATGCTGGTGAAACTAGGGGCCTAAAACTAAAATCCAGTTTTCCTAGCAAATTTTCCTTCTATTCCTTCTGTGTGGACAGTGAGTGGTTCATCTGTACAATCATTCTTTGTTTACATCACCATCGAAACCATGATTTGTGTATATTGGTAACTAAATTATTTGTCTTTGCTTAAAAATAATATCAGCTCAATCATGAGTGGTTTGGTGCAACGAATATTTATATATATGGGGGAGGGGTAGTATTAAATTTCTCATTGGGGCATGAAGGGGGAAAATGTATGTTTTGATTCAAATTACACACTTAAAACTAAATATCTAAGTAAAGTTGATAACCTTTAACAAGTAAACTTTTGACTAAAAAGTGGGGCAGGGCTTATTATATAGATCCTTTACCAATAAAAAGTTTAAAATATATTTAAGTGCAATAATCTTTAGTCGTCGCTGCAACGACCCACTAGTGTTTATTATAATTGGTAATTTCAATAAATTGTGTTCACATTTCGCTTTTTGTTCTATGTAACGTAAATATAAATGAGTCTAATCTTATTTATACAAAGCTAACACTTACCTTATTGCAAATATAAACTATGCATTTAAATCATTTATAAGCCTGTGGTATTGAATTCATATCAATCAACTTTAAATTTTCACAAATAATTATATCTTTACAAGTTATTGTTTAATTTAAATTTTTATTCATCAATTCAACTATGACAACGTAATTCTTAATTTATTTATTATAAACTTCTTCTTTTTTGACTCTATATATTACGTCAAAAATTGTTACATTTAATACTAATAGGCCTATTATGTGTATTTTTATTTGACTATTTAGCGTGGAACAAATTTACAAATTGTAAGTTTATTGAATATAACGTCTAAGTTTTATTCCATAATTGTTAATATTCTAGTTATTATTTGACTATCATTAATGAATAAATATATTATTATTATTATCAATCAATGAGGACATCCATACATTTCTCTTGAAGTTTCTCATTATCTATCACCAGCTTACACTTACAAAATTACTTTAGCAGACAATGGCTTTGCTTCCCAGCCTGGAAGAAACAGTAAGTAAATGCTATTGTGTTTAGACTTACGAATGAGACTTTACGGTGAATTTTCTAAAAGTATACCTAATATAATTTTTTTATTAATTATACCTTATATACCTGTTAGGTCTAAGAAATATCTGTAAATAAATACTTGCCTTTAGTAGTTTTACTTTATTATCGAAGATTTAATTATAAATTTTTTTGTATTTTTTATTTACTAGAATTTATTAAATAAACAACTTGACCCTATTACTGCGTTACTTGATTTTCATAAACAATATATTGCTTTATTTTTTTTAAATAGTGAATCTCTTAGATGGTAAAATAGTACTAAATATTTAATTTATTTTTTATCTACGCACTATAAATAGTAAATCTGAATAAGGGTGGTAACATAAGAAATTTGCGATTATTTTTTAAATACAATTGAATTCTAAGATTCGATTATGAGAGTGCTAAAAGTAAATTAATTTAAGCTTGTAAATATCTTTATAAAAAAATATAATTTCCTACACTAAACATAAGGACAGTTTCTCTTAAGTACTTATTGGCTTATGACAATTTGTCTCTTCTTTTTAAATATTAGTAGGTATTAAATCATGGATTTATTTTGAATCGGATTTGGTTAGCCGAAAATAGTTTTTAATCTGGTCGTCCGTCAAAAATTTCACTGACGAATAAAATACACCAAACATATTTATTTATTTCGCATATTTATTTATCCATGTTCTCTTCATTTTCAATAACATAAACGCACAGCAATCCAAAAATTCTTCATCTATCTCGAATTAAAAACTTAAATCTAATAAGTGTTGTATTTAATTTATATTTTGTTGGGAGGAATGCAGAATAAACTGAAAGGATGTAGGCAATTCAGTCAAATCAAGTCTGTTCATATGTGGAATATATTCGTAAAGTCTTCTCATGTCAAGTCAAGTCCAGTCCAGTGGCTGAGGCGTCCTATATTTTGCTATAAGCTGTATTTATTGTAATTTCCTTCGCAATGACAAAGGGGCTGTATATTTCCATATATTATTATTTAAGGCCAGCATGGCCAGTATTGTTAATATTTTGCTCAATGTAATGTTTCAATATACTACGAATATGAAAATTTAAAAAATCTTAAATGAAAATATATGTTTAATTTTTTGGGCGCCAACTTTTAAACACAATATTCTTATTGTATTTTAGTAGGTTTTTACTATATGTGAGCTATCCTGTAACTATCTCAATGGCTCTACGAGAACCCCTGACTCAAGACCTCTAGGGTAGCTAGAGTCCATTCCTTCTTAACAAGGTTCATCACCACAGACAGCTTCTAAGAAGTCGTACTGTTGTCCAGCTGCAAACCTAGGACCTACCTAACTACTCGGTTCTAATTTACAACTATGATACCATGAAAGGAACAAAGTACACTAATAAAATAACAGATGTGACACAGTGTAAATATCAAGTATAGTGTAATTTAAGCAAATATATAATTAATTCTTACCTGCAGCATGCTGTGTAAATTACAGGCTAGTTTATATGTTATATGTAATGTATAGAACAAAAATTAATGGGGTGGGGGTGATAGATGTGGTCTCATATGTCCATCTGACATGGACTAGGACGGGAGTCACCAGTGGTCAGTGGTGGTCCCTTGTGTCTCATAAAGAGAAGCTCGCTGATGGCCATCCTGGAGGGTTTCTTTCCAAGTTTAGTGATGAGGAAACTCGTCATTAGGGATTACCAGCCCTATACCTAGCCTAGGGTGAGAAAGATGGGAAACTCGTGGTCTATGAACTATCTGTGGACACTCTACCACAGATATCCACACAAATATCATTATGATCAGGTACTTTATTAGGGTTGTCACATGTCTAGGCAAGTGTGGTACTGGCCAGGATCAGCCAGAGAAACATTTTACCCTGCTTCTGGTGACGCACAAGCAACTTCATAAGCTATAGAAAGAAACAGTTGTTGCTCGATTATGTGACACGTTTGAGCCATCCAGCTGAAAGAATCTTGCCAAGCAGTCCCATCACTGCTATGTTTTTGGACACCCTTCGTTTACCTACCACACACTGGTATGACACACATGTGATACGAGGTGATGCAGGATAAATTATGAATGAAATATTTAAGATTGAAAAAAATAACCTATGTTATAATTTAAATCTTAAATATTGTATTCATTATTAGTTTCTAAACATGTCACGTTTAAAGATTATTTATTATAAGTTTCCAAAGGAAATAATATCAAACAATACATACAGCTTGTTTGGAAACTCTTAGCCCAAACTACACATATAATTTGTTTGAACCAAAAGTAATACATAATCCCTATACACCTAAATCCGGAAAAAAATGCTTATACCTTCCAATTGTGTTCAAGGTTCCGGCGTACAGTACTGAGATAGCAAAGCTGTTCAAACATGCGTGTACAGCAGGTTGAATAGGAGTTAGGTGTTTGGCACTACGAACCTCAACATCTTGGAGAATGGCAGCAGAACATACCACAATTAATATAATATACAACACACTGGTCCAGCTAGAAATGAGAATACGTTCTGAGGGTCATCATTAACGGTCCTACATCAAATATAGTGTTTGCCATTATTACATTCAAATATAGTGCTTGCCACTATTATAACTCCTATGACACCTGTTGTACACACATGCTTAAATAGCTACGTTCTCCTGGTATTGTACGCCGAAACTTTGAACACAATTTAATGGTATTATCATAGTTTTCCGGATGTAAGTTTATATATAATTTGTATTACTTTTGGTTCAAACAAGCTAGAGGTGAAGATTGGACTATTAATTTCCGAACATACTGTGTATATACACGACTCAGTTCCTTCAATAAATAATTTATATTTACTCAAGATTTTAATTTTAGAAACTTCTTATTTAATTTCGTCCTCTAAGATTTTATAAAGCATTAATTCAACAATAATGTAATATCGTCATCCATCTTGTTAAAAATCTATTGTACTTTAACATTCCTTTGTAAGAATTTGTTCTAATATTAGATATTTGAATAATACTTTCATATTTTTTGATTAGCTTTTCTGAACATCATAATATTTTTGTCAAAACCTTATTTTAACTATCTCAATTTATTGTATAATTGACTACCTGGTGTGAAGTAAACTAAGTCTTAAAACCAACATTAACAATTCCTTCTTATCACATAATTAATATATCTTTGTACAAAATAGCAATAATCAAATCCTATAGCGATAAAATTATGGAAAACGTTAACATATAGCACAAGCTACATGTACAGGATAGGGAGGGTGTTTGATGCTGGAGGAAACCCCTTGAGAAAGATCTAAATACTACTTTATACATTACTATATAACGGAAAATGCTGGTAATAGTCGGGAAAAAGCTTTTGCTAGTGAAACTCCGTGAGATAGATTTAGATACTACTTGTCACACACGACTGCATGACGGAAAAAGCAAGGGATATCTGAAGGATGGTTTGCTAGTGAAGCCCCGTGAGATAGATTTAAATACTACTTGTCACACACGACTGCATGACGGAAAAAGCAAGGGATATCTGTAGGATGGTTTGCTAGTGAAACCCCGTGAGATTTAGATACTACTTGTCACACACGACTGCATGACGGAAAAAACAAGGGATATCTGAAGGATGGTTCACTAGCTAAGCCCCGTGTGATAGATTTAGATACTACTTGCCACACAGGACTGCATGACGGAAAAAGCAATTGATATCTGAAGGAGTGTTTGCTAGTTAAGCCCCGTGAGATAGATTTAAATACTACTTGTCACACACGACTGACTGCATGACGAGAAATATAGGTGATATGTGAAAGAACGTTTGATAGTGAAACCCCATGATAAAGATTTAAATTCTTCCTGACATACGCTACTACTTCTAAAATAAATTATCACGTGTAGAAATAGGTATTCTAGCCAAAGGGTCTAAACTGTTCTTACATTACCCCCTTGTGGGTAGTCTGTTAAAATTAGTAAATAGTTAGTATATAATACATTCGGTGACTAAATTATAGTATTCTATAGTGTTAAATTTTTATATGCACACATATAACTTAAAATTAAACACTATAGCAAAATATTCTCAGTAAATAAAACCCTGTAAAACAAACAACAACAAAAAAAGCAAAATAAATGTTTAGTACTAAGCCGGTAAAATAAATTGTGTGATAATGTACGATCTGACCAAGTAAATTATATTTATTTCGTCGATTTTAAAAATAGTAAAAACCGTACATATTTCGAGCTATAGCACAAACACTTTAATAAACGAATCTTTAGATGATTTATAGCTTGACTTGTTGCAGACCTATTTTTAATTGGAGAATGTATTTCTGTTTAAGAAGATACTTTAATATATTCATAAGCTAAGCTGTATTATCTTAACCATCATATTTCAAGTATCAGTGACCTTTGAAAGTCTAAAGATTATGAAAATTGTTAATTTGTTGAGTTTTTACTGGTTAAATTATTTATTTAGTATTGTAGCTGCATTTTATTTAATATTTAATCCATTTTCTAATAAATTTGGTATATTTTTTATAACATATATGCCAATAACTTAGTGACACCATACCAATTGAATGTTATTAATATAGATACTACTATAATATTACTATAAGAATATGATTAGGATTTGAAACTCTTGAATGAGAAATAATACAAATAAGTCACTTTTATCACTTCTTGACCATGAATCTATAATTTTTACTGTCCAACAGTATTGCCAGAAATTCTTTCCTATCAACATATTCAGATATATTGTAATCCTCATAATCGTCAAGGTTTATCTTCCGAGGATTGTGGGTGTAATTATATATATATATATATATATATTTTACGATTTATGAAATTGCTATGATGGTCATTCAGCCCACTTTTCAAACACACACATTTTCATTAAGCTAATCAACTTTAGTCTCTATTCTTTATTAGCTTATTTGCCAAGACAATTTCCAGTAATTATCTCTTCAAAGATTATGAATGAAACGCAATACCATTCTCCCGTAATCATTTCGGGTATTCAGATTTCCTCCAACTACTGTCTGACAATTTATTCCCCTAAAAATGGTTTTATAAATATACATTATAATCACAAGAATATATTTTTAATATAATATCATCAACAGTAACTATACCAAATTTAAAACATACTACACTTTCAAAGAGCTTTACGAATAAGCGATCAAAAAGAAGAAAAACAATGTTGTAGGGAAAAAACAGTTTGGAACTAGAAAAAACATTAGGAGCTGTGAATAAACAGGATATAATGACACGTGTTTACCTCAAAAATTATCAAATTAGGTAAAAATATAATATTTATACTACAAATAAATATTTTTAGAGGAAGTTGGATTGGATGAGATAGTCACAAGTGACCCCACACCCAACACCTCAGGCTTCTCGACTACCATTGGACAACCAGGAAACTAATACAGTGGAATAGGTTTAAAGCCGGCCTTATTTCGAGTGCCCAGACACGTCCTTGGGCCACTGTGGCCCATGTCCAGAAACAAATATTTCTTACATTTTGTAGGTTATTATAGTTAAAGCCTATGTTAAGTAGTATTTTTTATATTATTCTTTTTAGTACAGCATATAAATTGTTAGTTTTAAAAATAATTTAGTTAGGAAAGAAATGCAAATTGAGTTTACACAAACCGTACTTTAAGAGTTGCAAAGTAGTGTCGTGTGTTTTAGGTATCAAACATGTCAATGAGGTAGATTAAATTACAAATGTATGTATACTATGCTAACTATATTATTTATTGACATCCTGGGTTCCACATGAAAACTAATAACAGTATTCTTAAATTCATTTTAAAGGCAAATATACCAAAAGCTATGTAATTTTTATTTACCCTAGAAATACTAACGTGCAATAACGGTTTATTTATCTACCATCAGGCAAGGAATGAAAAACTCCAGTCTTAAAAAATAGAAGTGAAGTTGCCACATATGACGTCATAAATATGACTGCCATGCCATACAGCTATATATAACAATACTTAAAACGTCTCACACGTTAGTGATAATGATATGATTTTAATTTTATATTTTATGTAATAAAATTATAAACATGTACTCTTTGTTTATAAAACATTTCTCCAAAATATATAGTTTTTTAATTATTCCATGCCAAACTAGAAAACTCTAGATATGTTTGACTCTAAGAACAAAATAACAACTTTACAAAAAAAATATTACAACCTTAAAATAATATATTTAGTAGACACCAGTAAGTTTAAATTGGTGCCTTCAGAATTATTATATACTAGCTACTGTGTCCCAGGAACTGCCCTACATGTGGTCCTTGCATGGTTTGGGCTGTAGTCAGGTCCATGTCTATTGCTCGGCCC
>CABFOV010004586.1:35428-50939 GCA_902141375.1 Timema poppense | reverse complement strand
ATTTATCCACCCTAGGCTGAATCTAACCCGTTCCAGACCCACTGCTTCCCAGATAATCTGGACGCGCCGGGAATCAAACCCGTGACCTCTGGGTCCGTAGCCAGAACCTATGACCACTAGACCAATATCTGAATGCATAAGAGAGACAGATCCTATTCAATTAGCCTAGTGTATTTAAAAGCACACATTTAACAATACTCAAAGCAAACAATCATAATAAGAGTAAAATGAAGTGATACATTGATCAAGCGTCCATCAGATCTTGGTGAGAGGGAATCGGGTGGATTGTCCAACTCATTTTGCCATTAAAACTATTTCTTAAAGTCTAACTTATCCCACACAATGCTGCTTGGAAACAAACGAGTCTCCCAACTTGAGAATTTATGTTCCAGAAGCTATTTAGATGCTGCGTAAACTCTCACTAACATAGGGGAGATTATATCGGACGATTAATACTCTATCGCTACGTCATTGATGTATTGCTAAAATATTTACACATATTTTTTGCTGTAAGGAATGGTGCACCCAAGGGGGAGAGGGGCAAAAAGGGTATTTGACCCCCCACCCTCTTTCCCCAACACCACAAATATTGTTAATAGAAATTTAAATAATATTAAGTATAACTAAAATATCTAGCATTGAAGATGTGTCGAATGTATATGCTACATTTTAAGACCAAGCTTCAGACTTAAGCCTAATATTCAAAAGGTTTATCGTTACACACAAAATTAACAATTGAAAAAACATATAAATAATAGCTTCGATACAATTTGCATTATTTAAATCTCTTAATCACTATAAAACTACTACAAATGATTTATAAAAGCATTTAATATTTATAAGAAGGAACTTTTTTGATGGTAATATAAAAGCTACTAAAACTATATTCATCATAAATATTTTTATAAAATTTAAACAATTTGAAGAAGAACTAAAATATTTAGAGCTGTATATGTGCCGAATGTATAGACTATATTTTAAGAGCAGGCTTACAACTTAAGCCTAATATTCAAAATGTTTACCGTTAGACAAAAAATTACCATTTTGGAAAAAAATAACGCCAATAACAACTTCGTTATATTGTTTCCACGGCCACTTACAATATTAAAATCGATGCCCCTAAAAGCTATAAAACAATTACTCCAAGTAGCTTCTATAGGCATTTATTATTCCTTTCCTTGTTCTACAATTGTTAGGGAGGGAGCTGTACCCCTCACCTCCTCCGAACTCCCACCAATCCGGCCACTACCTCGAAATTTCTTCTGGCTAAATGGTTTTATTGAATGCATCCCCCAAAGTATAAATCTAGGTGCGCCACTGAACAGAACCCTTTCGGAGATAATATAACTACCTAAGAAATTATACTAATAAAAACTGTTATCAATGTTTACTGTAAAAAAAAAAGTTTGTGTATTTTTTTTAATGTCTTTATTACTAGAATCCTACTATAGTTCCTAACAGAACAATATAATTTTCTTGTTGTGTTGAGAACTATGAATAGTCGTAGGTTAGACACGCAAACAAAGTAAAACTATAGGACATGCGGCAGTGGACCTAAAATTATAAGACCTAAAGTCACAACTCCTAAACTAAATTTCTTAACTTCATAACACCTAACTTTATAAGACCTAACTTTATAACAACTAATTTTATAGCTCCTAACTTTACTAGACCTAAAGGCACTGGACCTAAAATTAATTTTTATATATTATTTTAAAAATCCTTAACTGTTCAAACAGGCAGTGGACCTAAAGGCACAAGACCTAATTTTATAAGACCTAATTTTACAAGACCTAACTTCACTGGACCTAATTTTATAAGACCTAAAGGCATAGCTCCTAAACTTTAGGTCTTATGAAATTAGGTCCACTGCATGTCATCCAAACTATATATAAACACTCTGTAAAAACAAAATTTATTTGGAAATCGGTAAGCAAATGGTGTCATAAATTATAATGATAGCGATCCAAACTATTGGAGCAATCTTACTGCGACTTAGAGAAGATTATGCTGCTACCCGTTGGAATCAAATTACAAGATAGGATGTATATACCCTGATTCTGGTAGGATGAACACTTTTATAAAATACAAACATAGTTTTTTGAGTTCAACATTGATAGCATTTTACTTAATTATTAATGCGATTTTAAAGGTATTCATAAAATCTATCCAAAAAAAACCCGCTTCGGTGACCGCCTGGTCTAACGCACTACTCTTGCAGTAAGTTAGACTGCCGATGATGGAGAGATACAGGTTCGAATCTCAGGTGGGTGCACGTAGCTTCCNGATTGAGGTTCAAATATCGATTGGGTGTACTGAGTTCCCCCCCCCCCCAATGGTTTTCCACTCTCCCTCCACACAAATGCAGGTAAACTTCCTATTAAAATAACCTTTCTATCCTCTAAAACCATCAGCGTAATTAGTACATAAGCGCATAACCCAAACGGGTAGTAAGATGGGGTACTAAATAAAAAACTATCCAAAGATAAATATTTAGATTACATTACTTGAGGTATGAATATATAAAAGTAGTTTTACTAGCTTTAGTGACTGTCATTTACTGTTCTTCCAACTAAAATCCTACTACACGCGTGGACATGTTTTTTTCTCTCCCCCCCAAGTGGGGTCTAAGTTAAATAAAAATAAAACACACACCTAAAACTGCGATAAAAGTTATAGGTCATAAATAATAATATGTTTGATTTTATGAGTGGTGTTTCGTGGTAAGATAATTGTACCATTTACGATTACACTCGTAGAAGATAAGGAGCGATACGTATGGACTTTAGGTGAGTTTATGTCACCTTGGAGGACATTTATGTAAGAGAACGATAACTAAGAAAACTATTTTGCTAAGTTTATTTGAAGGATGAACTCATTTAACATACGTTTTAACTGAAGCGTTATCCACTTCGGTGGCCGCATGGTATAAGGCGTCGAGACAGGGTTTCGAATCGTGGTCAGGTGTACTGAAGAGGCTTTTTCCATAAATGGTTTTCCACTCTATCGTCTCCCAAATGTGGGTACAATTCCTCCAAATTCAACCTTCCTCACCCGTAACTCCCCAACACTAGAGTAGTTAGTAGATACGCGTATAACCTGAAAGAGTAGGAAGACTTGGGGATAAAAAAACTAAAAGAGTTTTACTATAATATTTTTTTTCATTACCTATTACAACCTGTCCGGCCCATACTTATATTAATCTGCTTATAGGTTAGGAATGTAGAAGATAGAGTTAAGTGAAAATGTATCCACATTTGTGCACAGAAAGGGTGGAAACAAGTTTTTCCTCCACATATAATTAATTACCTGTTCGGGCTATCCGCATCTTTACATTAATAGGGTAGGTTTGAAGAGGATAGGTATTATAAGATATGCACCTACATTTGAGGAAAACCACTCAGAGTACACCCAGCTGGGATTCTAACCTTGACCTTTCCATCAGCAATAAGCCAGACTATATGAGCCTAATAATTAATTAGTCCACGTGTCCCCAGATGCGGGTTTTATAAGAATAACTCGAGGTTCTAGCTGTCAAAAGACTGGTCTACTTCTTGTGTTGTGTGGTAGGATTCTCGCTATAGATTGGATTACTGATGATTGACAGATCAGGGTTTGAATGCCAGTTGTTTGTACTGAGAGGATCCCCCTCCCCCTAAGGGAGTCTCACTCTCCCTTCCTTCGAATGAGGGACATTTCCTCTAAATTAAACCTACTTAATCCCTAACTAAATAGTGCAAAAATGCGGATATCCCGAAAATCTGAATTTACTGCTTTCAAAACTATAAATATGCTGGCACTTGCTGAGTTAATTTAATTGTTGGGACTAATTATAGAGCTTTTCAAAACTTGCAAAAGTCAAAGTCAAAGGTCAACTAATAACAACTCGCTTCAACTCCCACAAGTTTTTTCGAATCTACGATTTTTTCTAAACTTTAAAACATGTGTGACAACACATAAATCTTAACCAAACGTGAAATATTTTGATTTTATAACATTTCAAATGTTTAATTTTTTTTATAACATCTTTAGCTTTGAATTTGATTTGGATTAAAAAATCTGTGTTATTTTGTTCATTTGAACTGGTGGACTGCTATCTGTCGAGGGTCGCTATCGAGGTTCAAATCCCGACTAGGATAATTGTGGAGTGTTTTTCCCCACGTTCCAGTGTGATTTTACCGTGCGATCTATAGGCCTACACTAATTATTCGTTTACATCTTCGCTCGAATCAAACTTATCAAATAAAATAAAGAGTTTTTATTTTCAAAAACTTTAATGGTCAACGACTACAAGTTATACGTTACTTGATCATTTTTTTAAATCTAAAATCATATTGGGAAGTAGAGTCTAAAAAATTTGTTAAGCTAATTTTTTATACAATATCTGGCCTTTGAAATAATGATCATACAGGGTAAATGTCATTATAGATAAATTGTAGGATGCCATTGAGTTTTTTTATGTAGAGTAAATATTAATTAAATAACCTTTGTTTGCGTTTGTTTGTATATAAGATAAAGGTTGATTAATTAAATTTGTTTGTGTTTATGTTTACATAGGGTAAATAATAATAATAATAATAATAACTATTATTATTATTATTATTATTGTTATTACCACGTCTTACTACCCGTTCGGTTCATACGCACGTAAATATTAATTAATGTTTGCTTGCATTTGTTTTTATTTAGGGTAAAGGTTAATTAATTAAACTTTGTATGCGTTTGTTTTTAAATACGGCAAAGGTAAATTAATTAAATTTTGTTTGCGTTTGTGTTTATATAGGATGAAGGTTAATTTATTCATTACATTTTGTTTGCGTTTGTTTTTATATAAGGTAGAGGTCAATTAATTAATCTTTGCTTTTCAATTTATGTTCAATATATTGTAAAAGATTCTACCTTTTATTTTACAAATTAAGAATCACACACTAATTAACGTATTACATGTGATTAAATTAGAAAATGAACCTAATTTATATTAAACTTAAACAAATATTGATGCTACATTTGTAAACAGAGTTCGCCCACATTTGAAACACGAGAGTCTAAAATTTTCCCCTGAGTCCAGCTACATATTAAACAAGAGTGCCCGTTTTATTTGGCCCAACCCCTCTTATTGCCTCGGTTGGACCCCGTCTTACCGGTCATTACGTCTCTAACCTTCTTCACTTTGTTTAATATTGTAACAATAGGAATCTGACAAATTCAGACAGTGAAGAGGTAACAGAAAATTGGGAATAAAATTAACTGTCAGTTCCTAACTATTTAAAAATTAACCTCTCAAATTGTATCAGCATTCAAATAGTGAGAAAAAAAATACAAGGCATTGTGGCAAATAAAAAACCATCTTCAAGGCAGTCGGTTGTGATCGAATTCCCTACCGACTTAAAATAGGGCTTGTTATCCATTCCCCTAAACCTGTAGGTCGAAACTAATATTAGGTTAAAATTATAGTTTATAAAGTTTCTATGGAGGGGAGGGAGAGGAATTAGACTGACGTTCCTGAGGGTGTAGTAGGACTACACATCAAGCTTACGAAGCCATCCCGGTAACGTTATAGGTCTGACTTGGATGTGAACCCTCGTCCATTTTTACGACGGTATTTTAGGGTGGTGTTATTTAGTGTGGAAGAGGAGGGTGTGTGATTTGTTCCGAGACTAGAGTCGTTACAAGGGTAGTATCTACAGTATTATCAGGGGTTGGGGGGTTGACAACAGTTCAGGGGTGGGGAAACTAGAGAGGGAAGGAATATTACAAACACGTTAGGAGCAGTGGCGTGGCGGGAATTGTTCCCAGGGTAGGCAAACTTTGTTCAAACTATTATATGTCGTCACACACCTAGCACTGGCATACGTATTATCTTTGATACCCGGCCAATAAGTGATGACTGATGAGAACATATCACTAGGGAGTGGATTCTTAGGGACCAAAAATGTTAAAAATAGGCACTAAAAATATGAAATTTAAGCACCTGACTAGGCAATTAAGGGGAAAAAGTCTTTAATAGGCAATATAAAAATATTCATTTCACTACCTATTATATAATTACCTACAGCCAATTCACATTGATAGTTTTTTAACACCACATCTCGCTACTAATTCAGGTTACGCGCATCTGTTTCACTAATTACGATAATATGTTAGAGATTGGAAGGTGGAATTTAGAGAAAGAGTATCTGTATTTGCTTGTAGGGAGAGTGGGGAAACCATTTAGTAAAAAACCAACCTTAAGTACATTAGACAGTTCAAGTATCAATCTCCCCTTCATCGACAGTACAGTCTATTGTGAGAGTGACGCCTTAGCCCATTCGACCACCGAAGCGGGTCGCATGCTGTTAATCATTAGACACTTTTATAGATTTTCAATAGTGAAATGGTTTATATTTTCAGATGTAATGTTTTTATATGATTTGAAAAGCTGAGTTCTACTTCACACGATGTCAGGGGAAAAGATTTCAGATTTGCAGTTTTCTGAAACTTTTCTCCTGCAACGGCATGCCGGTCCTTTCCAAGATGTCTGCCACTACTCCCATTGTCCTCCACTCAATTAACGCTAATTGGAAGCTGTTTAACACGTGTGAATTTTAAAACCTACTCCAAACAAATAATTTCTGCCGCGACTTACAATTTCTAAGAAACTGGATTTTCCTTCAACTTATAAAATGCCCAACTCAGGATAAAGGGAGAGGTTAAAGGCGCTTATTCATAAAATACCATCAGAATAGGCAATTATGGGCAATATGAAATTAATATATTTTACTCGTAATAACATGAAATGCATATGCATCTCAACTGTCTTTGTTTTACGATCAAGGAAAAGAAAAGACAAATAGAAAAAATCCGGTCCCTACATTTCACAAGTAATGTTTAAAATAACCCTGCCTACATTGGCAACACCCCATGCTACGCCACTGCTTGGGAGGATACGTGAAGTGGGGAATTATTTGGAAATATTAGTTACTTTATATCTATACACTTAAAATTTAGTAAGATTTTACCTTCAATTCAATAAATTAACTAATTACAAATGTTTTTCGCCACGTTTCCCTACTCGTTCGGGCTGTACACATATAAATTAATTAAGCTAATGTTTGCGGTGACGAGTAAAGTGTAATTTAGAGAAAGTGTGCTCGAATTTGCGTGTAGGTTAGAGTAAAAACTATTTAGGATCAAAACACTAAATTAATACACAAATCCAAGATTGGAACCCGGCACTATAAAACTGGACTAAATGAGCTTTACATTATTTGGATCACGTGCCCACCAGTGTAACTGATCATACAATATTTTTGAAAATATTATTTGGAGGAAGTCAACATAATATAATTATTTATGGTAAAGTTTCATTCAGTACACAATGAAACAATTTATGTGTGTCACACTTAAATAAAGATAAAACTCTTTTTTTTTTTACTAAACTAAATTTTAAGATCCTGTTTACTAATAGAGACAAAATTTGTCAATCGCTCTTCGGTGGTCACATGTTCTAAAACGTCACTCTTCCAATAGACTAGGCTGCCGATGACAAACATATCTGGGTTCGAATCTTTTTAGGGTGTACTGGGAGTGGTATTTCTTAAATGGTTTTCCACTTTAATTCCAAACTAATTCGGATACACGCCCTCTAAATTTAACCTCCTTAATCCAAAATTTTACTTTACACCCATCACTGTTTCCAGTCTGTGGCCTGGGTCAGTTTTTTTTATTCAAACCATATTTTTTCACTACCGGCTTGTTAGGCCTGTCGTAGCTTAATATGCCTTATAATATAAATTAAAACTAGGACATACACAACATCCAGTCCCCGGCCGTTAATTTATCACTGTGAAAGGGTAATCCCACATTTCACCAATCATATGTTTTTCGGCCATGCCGGGAATCGAACCCGTGACCTTAAGCTCAGTAGACAAACTTATCGTTTGAGCTAAGTTGTCGGATCTTTATCTAGTGTAATTTGTGTATATGTATATGACACGAACGGGTAGTAAGATGCGGTGGCAAAAAAAATATATGTTAAGCTTTAAGTACTAAATATTATACAGAGTGGCCCACGGAAAAGTAGCCCGCCTCCTATATCCAGCAGGCGCCTTTCTCTGAATTGGAGGCGGTCAATCCCCTTCCCCCCATATTGTGACATGAAGAATGAGCAAGTGAACTGCTTGTCTAAAGCTTGATTGTTCTTCATGTCCCAATATGGGGGAAGGGGATTGACCGCCTCCAATTCAGAGAAAGGCGCCTGCTGGATATAGGAGGTGGGCTACTTTTCCGTGGGCCACCCTGTAGTACAAAATTAAACAAGTTAATATTGGATTTTTAATAATTATTTTAAATATCGTGTCTTACTACCCGTCCGCGCTATATGCACTTTTTTAATACCATGTCCTATTAGTCGTTCGGATTACACGCGTATTAATTTTTTTACTAAATTAGGAATGAGGAAGGCTTGATTTAGAGGAAGTGTACCCACATTTGCGTGGGAGGAAATTGAAAACAATTTAGGAAAACCCAATCTTAATACATCCGTCCGGGATTCAAAACATAGCCCTCTCGTTATCGGCAATCCTGTCTATTGCGAGAGTGACGCCTTAGAACATGCGGCCACCGAAGCGGGTATCTGAATTTTAATTTTTCTATTGATGTAGGAATGAGTAAGGTAGAGTTTAAAGAAAATGTAGGTTACATGAATTTTCGTTAAACCTGCCTCAGTGGCCGAACGGTTTAAGGCGTCACTCTCGTGTTAGACTGGTCGGCTGATGACTGGGAGATTGGGGTTTGAATCCCGTTCGGGTATACTGTGGGTGATTTTTCCTAAATGGTTTTCCACTCTCTTTCCACGCAAATACGGGTAGATTACCTGTAGATGTTTCCTTCCTCATTACTACCCCATTGGAGTAATTATCATATATGCGTATAACCTGAACAGGCAATAAGACACGATGGTATAAAATAAAATTAAAAATGCGCGACAGGAAATTGTAAGTTCTCCAGGAAAAAAACAGTCCTTGGTCCACTTTGTCAGGCCGCGACAATAATAGTGTATCTTCTATTCTCTGTGATATGATGAGGTTATGATAGTTCAGGAGGGTGAGAGAATGGTTTTCAACCCCATGTGGGTGAATGCCCCGGCTCCTTCTACTTAATAATAGTTACCAGTAACCGATACATCCTATAAATAACAAACACAACTACGGGATGGTAATAAGCCGGACTACCAGGGGGGGCGGCTTAATGTTGGGAGTCACGCAAGTACATTCTTGTCAAATAGATGTGAACCACTAGCATTTTATTATTTGTTCATAAGTTTATTTGTATAAAATTGGTGCGTTGTAGAGTGTTGCTGGGGTTTTAAAACTCTACCTGTGACATGTTCGCATTCACTCTGACCCCATTTGACCAATCAAACATAAGCGCAGCTCTACGAACCTCATTCGGAAATGTTCATTGATACCTGGTCAAGAGTGTACTACGGAGCGTTAAGGACAGTTTAAAACTAATTGAGCTTACCTTAGTTACATACCACGCCACACCTCCGTTAAGGCCATTTCACACTGGTATCCGCTGTGTCAGTGGAATCCGCGGTTGGACGTTTTGAAGAAATCGCTTCCCAGTTTATCAAATGGGGCAATTCACATTGACGTCCATGGTTTCACAAGACGACCGAGGTGTTCGTGGTATGGACGTTTTCAGATCACTCTCTGAGAGATCGGCTGGACTAAGCATGCGCATTGGCATTTTGAAGAGCACGTGGTCACCTACACTACAGTACAGTATAGCAACTCAAGTTTGTAGGTATCAAAAATCTCAGCGGACATTTGGTTGCAGTGTGAATTGGCACGTCCATGGACATTTATTTTGTCCATGGTAGCCGTGGACACCGCGGATGCCTGTGTGAAATGGCCTCTAAGCAGTATTGTGGTAACAATTTGTTGTAGCTCGTATGTTAAGGTGTTAAGTACCCTCTTCCGTGGTCGAATGGCCTAAGGAATTACTGGCGCAGTAGATTGTACTGTCAATGACAGGAGATGACCTGGTGATCTAGGGGTAATGTGCTAGACTTCTGTGCTGAGGTCCTGGGTTCAATCCTCGCTCCCGGCACAGATTTATCTGATTACCAAATCCTTCCTTCACCTCTGACAAGACATCTTGTGAATGTGGGGAATGCGAGGCCTCCACCGTGGTTCGGATCTCACGTTAAACTGTAGGTCCTCCATTTCATCTCACAATTACCCTACCATTACACATTAGCGTAAGTGCGTATAACCCGAACGGGTAGTAAGACGCGGTGCTAATAATACTCAATAACAGGAAGATCGGGGTTCGATTACCTGTCGGTTGTATTGAGGGTGTTTTTTTTTCCTAAATTGTTTTCTCCTCTGGCCTTCCCTTTCTTTAAATTCAACCTCCCTCGTCTGTAACCCACTCTTGTAATTAGTTCATATTCGTGTAACCCGAACAAATAATGAGATGGGGTGAGAACAAAAAAATGAGTGTTAAGTAAATCAGATCACCTATTTCCAGTAAAACTGTTTATCACATTATGTTTTTGTTTTATTGAGTTATTAAAATTGAAAATAACTTTTCCAGTTATTGGTAGTGTCGACTAGTGATTCCGAGTGCCTAGGTATTAACTAGGGCGTTACTATTTTGTCTAGTGATAAGATTTGTTGGCTACGAACTAGGTTTTAGCTTAGGAGATAGTCCCCGAGATACTAATTATGTTGCGCAGTGATTAGTAATGTCGATTGCTGTCCGTGCAAACCTAGGTGTAACCTCACGAACTACTAATTATGTTATCCATTGATTAGTAATATCAATCACTGAGTCTGAAAACCTGAGTTTTACCTTAGGAGTTACTGATTCTATTGTTATTTGTTTTGTTGACCATTGATTCTGCAAACCTAGGTTTTACCTTAGAAGCTACTGATTCTATTATTAAGTTATTTGTTTTGTTGGCAATTGATTCTGCAACCGTATCTTAGGAATTACTAATTATGTTGTTAAGTTTTAGTAATGTCGACCATTGGTTCTGCAAACCTAGGTTTTACCCTAGGAGTTATGTTGTTCAGTGGTTCGTAATGTCTACCATTTATTATGGAACTCCAGGTTTTACCGTACGAGTTACTGATAATATTAATTTTATCAGTGATTACCAAAGTGAATTATTGATTCTGTAAACCTAGGTTTTACCTTAGGACAGGGATGTGAAACCTGCGGCTTATAGGCCACATGAGGCATTCAAAGGTGCTTTATGCGGCCTTCTAGCTTTTTTTTTCATCAATCATCTTCATTGTTTAAAATTTATGTAGCCTACTCTCCAACTTCGTGTATTTTAATTAATTAAAATATAAAATGGTGACCTGGTGGTCTAGGGGTAAGGTGTCAGACTTCTATGCTGGCGGCCGGGGTTCAATCCTCGGTCCCGGCACAGATTTATCTGATTACCAAACCCTTCCTTCACCTCTGACAAGACATCTTGTGAATGTGGGGAATGCCAGGCCTCCACCGTGGTTCGGATTCCACGTTAAACTGTAGGTCCTCCATTTCATCTCACAACCACCCTACCATTACACATTAGCGTAAGAGCGTATAACCCGAACGTGTAGTAAGACGTGGTGCTAATAATAATAATAATAAAATATAAAATGTTTATTTTTAAAGCATAATGTTAAAAAATGAACCCCTCTTATCGATATATTTATCTATGATTGGCACACCATCATATTGTGGAAAAATTTACTGTGCATGAAGTTTGCGGTCTTAAGAAGGAATCTCTGAATGACATGTGACCTTCCAGTGCCTTGGGAGCAACTAATGTTTCACTGTCTAGTGAACCCTCGACCCATGACTAGCCCATTGGACTTCGGGTCTACTGACCGGGTCCTGATAAATATAGTGCATTCCTGGTAGCTTTGCTATTTTCTGACAGTTGAAAAGTTTCTAAAATCTGCTCCGTGTTTAGTATGCATCACAAATATACCATACCACATTGATATCAAGCTATATGTTTGACTGTCAAATTGACCAAACAAATTTGCCAGGCGGATGGTATCCGAACGACTTTTTAGTAAATTTTGAACTGCTATATTATTATTATTATTATTAGCACCACGTCTTACTACCCGTTCGGGTTATACGCACTTACGCTAATGTGTAATGGTAGGGTGATTGTGAGATGAAATGGAGGACCTACAGTTTAACGTGGAATCCGAACCACGGTGGAGGCCTGGCATTCCTCACATTCACAAGATGTCTTGTCAGAGGTGAAGGAAGGGTTTGGTAATCAGATAAATCTTTGCCGGGACCGAGTATTGAACCCCGGCCGCCAGCATAGAAGTCTGACACCTTACCCCTAGACCGCCATGTCACCGACCTTGAACTGCCATAGTAGTTCAAAGTTAACGTAAATTAACTATAACCATTTGAACAAGTATAAAGATAAATCATGATGTCTTGTAATATATTTTGTACAAATTGTTTGTAACAGATAATTGTTTAAGAAAACGCCGCTTCAAGGGTCGATTGGCCTAAGGCGTCGCTCTCCAATGAACTGTATTGTCAGTCCTCAGTCTAAACAACCGGGATTCTAACCCCGATCTCCCCGTCGTCGACAATTCAGTCTATTGTGAGAGTGACGCCTTAGTGTTAGGCCATTCTGCCACCGTAGCGGGCTTAGAGTTAGTTAAAACTGTAGGTACTTGGGAATTGTTCTACGCAGTCAGAAGAACACATGTTGACCAGGTATCAACAGGAATGCTTTGCCATTGCAGGTGTGTTAAGCGGATACTATGTATAATATTACCATACTCAGTGACCTCATGGTCTAAGACGTAAATTTCGCAATAGACTGGACTCCGGATGATGGGGAGTTCGGGGTTTGAATCCCGATTTAATGTACTGTTTTTTATTCTTCAAAGTTTATTTCCATTCTCCCTCCATGCAAGTGCGGGAACACTTATTCTAAATTCAACCTTCCTCATCCATAACTCACTAGAATAATTGGTACTTAGGTGTTCGATACCTTAGCTCAGTTGGTAACGTGTCTGTCTGCTGTGCTAAGGGTCCCAAGTTCGATTCCTGGCATGGGTGAATTATTTAGGTTATCATTGTTTAAGTGTAGCCTTTCCCTTTCACAGCGATGAGTTAAAGACCGGGGGCTGGATGTTGTGTCTGTTCTAGATTTAAGCTGGCTAGAAGTCGTGTGCTGATATAATCATTCGGTTCAGAAAGTGTACGTTAAATATCCATCTCTCAAATAATGGTGGGGAGGGGGGTCGGGGAGCACACAGGCGTATAGCTTGAACGGGTCAAATTAAATCAAATATTTTTCCAATAGAAACATAAGACTTTAATTTTCTTCACATTTTGATATCAACAATTGTTGAATATCTATCATGAGCACGGTGGCATTATCTAAAACACTTTTGGGAAACCTTGACAGATATTCAACAACTGTTGATATCACCATGTGAAGTAAATTAAACTCTATGTTTGTACTGAAGCAATATTTGATTTAATTTGACCAAAAATAAGTTTTGCTGTAAAAACTTCAAAAACACCGGTCTTTTCTCGCGTTCCCTACATCCCCATCCCTAAGAAACTCTTTGTATTTTCCGTCCAACTGCTCGTCCGAGGTTTCTTCTACCTGAACTCTTCGGAAAGAAGTGTGGAAAATGCAACACAATTCTTTGTTAAATGTTTCTTGTCATTCTTTACCAACATTATTTTAAATGTACCTTTTGATATTTTTGTCGGTCTGCTTTAAGAAATTAATTTGTGCTTTTCATATTTTTTTCTCTTAAGAGTTTCGATTTATACAATTTGAGGTAATGTGAGAAGGCGATAAGGATTGCTTTTCTTCGAGATGCATTCACCCACCTCTTTGCCCAGTGGCAGCAGTGTAAAATGTGATCCATACTCTTCTTTTCACTGTGGTATCCATATTGTGTTAATCCCCTTGATCGGTACATATAACTCTTCGCCTTAACTTCTTCAATGTATATAATTATCATTGTCTTAATAAGAGTTAAAATTATTACTTGTTGAAAATAATCACATTTATTATTTTTCAAGTAATTTGATTTAATAAAAGATATAATTGAAATAATATCGTGGTTTTATAGCCGTAAATTTCGTTGTTTCAAAATAAAGTTTATATATATATGTATGTATATATATATATAGCCTATACAATCTCAAAATAATAAAATAATCATTCATGAATCCCACTTTAGTGGCCGAATGGTCTAAGGCGTCAATCTCTGCTGATGATGAGGAGATTGGTGCTCCAATCCCGGTTGTGTCTACTGAAGGTGTTTTTTTCTAAATGTTTTCCCACTCTACTTTCATGAAATGCGGATAATTTACCTCTAAAATACTTCCTTCTTCAACCCTACTCCATTAAATAAGTTATCATTTATGCGTATAACCTGAACAGTTATTAAGACATGATGATAATTTTTAATAAAAATGGGTTCTTAATTAAGGTGAATAATTGAAAAACAAATTATAATGACTAGAGAAATTTAATTGTATTATTTTTCGAATGTATTTAGCAGTACGTTGCATAATTAGGTACACATTATCTGTTCACAAAGATAAAACGTAGTAAAACTCAAAACTTATTTTTCCCTCTTATTTATTTCAAGTCTACAATATTTAAATATTAATAATAATTAATCACATTCACCATCCATGTTTTTTTAATCAAGGACATTTCTTGATATAACAACACAAATATGATTTTATAATATTGTTGGAAAATTAGGACTTTTCAGTGGAAAATGTATTTTATTATATAGAATTGGTATTTGGTCAATTCATTTAATTTTATTTCGATATATTACTTGTATGTACATTATTATTTTACTATTATTATTATTACATAAGGACTAATAAATATTTACATATTACTTAATTCAGGTCTTTGTTTCATTTCTAAAATGTAATGTATATCAATAACTAATTTTTTATTAACTTTTTATAAATTTATCGTAAAGGATTTTTTTTGCAATATGTATACAATTTTTTTTAATTACTTATCATCGCTTAAAGAAATAAATTAATTAATTTTGGTTTAGTACAAAAACCACTTTAGTTTATATTAATATACATTATATTAAGGATAAAACAAATCACATAACGGTACATTGATTTTCATTGCATTGTATCAAATTTACAAAATCATGCTTGTGTTAAATAATTATTTTTTAATTTTCAACGTAAGCTGAATTTGGTTTGATTTACACTACATTTTGAAATGTAGTTTAAAAAATTTACTAAAACAATAATAGGAACTTAAAAAAAAAACTTAACAGCAAATGTGTCTTAAACAAGCACAAAACGTTACAATAATTATTATTTAAATAGCAATGAGATCTTGGGGCATCTAAAAAAAATAATTATTGCAAACAGAATATGGAGATACCGTTGATCTTACGAACACATTTCAATATAACATGCAGGTACACTGAATAGATTATTGAGAACACATTTATTAGAGAAACCTGGGGGG
>CABFOV010004586.1:23009-35353 GCA_902141375.1 Timema poppense | reverse complement strand
GTTCTGTAGTGAACAATATTACCGTGATTGTGGGAAGATGGTGTTTATTTGTGTCATTTAAGATGGCTTCGCTAGCATATAATGGATATGCTGTGCATCTAAAGTATAATAATTATGATACTCGACTAACATGACAACACGACAACATGAATATACTCAACCAAAACTGTATTCAATAATCAAATAATATTTCATAAGAAAGACAAAATAATAGACGCGATTTGGTATGTGATTAAGCCATTTAGTATAGTAAGAAAAAATTCTTAATTGGATTAACCAGTTCAATTCCCACCTAGCTATGACTAATGGTAATATTTACCACGTAAATATGTAACATTTCTAGAAGTGAAAACCACTGTGAGTAGGGAGACACGGTGAAAAAACAAATCCGAGTGATAAATAATAAAATAAGGCCAGGGGGTTAACCAATCCTTCGTTTAAATAGACGAAGGCTATTATAAAATATTTATAAAATAATATCTTACACATATTTGGACAAATGCTATGTGTGTATAAAAAAATATTTTTTAAATAATGTGGTTTGCAATCTTTTTTTTTTAACAATCTCATCCACTCATTTATCATTCATAAATCAAATAGTTTAAAGGTACCTAAGCATGTCGTGAATGATTCATACACAACCATTAATTTTTAGTACAAATAAACAGTCTAAAATAGACTAAACAGGTGATTTTAAAGTTTTCAATTTATTTATCTTTCATTACTTTTTCAAGTCACATACTGAATATGAATAGCACATACGAAGATGTAATATGTGTATACATATTTAAGCTTAACCAGGAATAAAACTGTTAAAAAAATGTTTCAAACGTTTTATTTGAAATTTTGATAAGTACTTTTTTAATTCGATGATTTATTCAAAAGTAATTATCAGGTAATTAAATTTATTAAATATATTTGAATATTTCAAATTAATCTTACGTTCCCAGAAACAATATTAGTTTTGTTAATCATTCCTGGTTTGATAAATATCCTTAAACATTGTTTTTAAGGTTGATCTGTAGGGAACGCGAGAAAAGGGCAAGTGACTTTTACAGTTTTTAAAGCATTTTTTTTTTTATAAAATATTGCTTCAGTAGAAACATAAAGTATACTTTTCTTCACATGGTAATATCAACAGTTGAATATCTGTCATGAGCATAGCAACATTAGATGAGAAACTTTTAAAATGAAGTTTAAAAAAAAGCTGTCATTAAATTCCAGGACACTCTTGACAGATATTCAAGAAATTTGGAAATTAATATGTGAAAAAATTAAACTTTATATTTCTACTGGAACAATATTTGATTTATTCTGACCAAAAATAATTGTTTTTATAAAGACATTACAAAAACACTGCACTTTCTCGCATTCCATACATTCTCACCTTAATGTAGTATATAATATTTAATATTAATGTCGACTTTAATTGAATGATACATTTCGACTCATCAATTAACGATTGTTTTCAGCATCTGTGAATGAGTTTATAGAACTCTAAGACATACTACATATTTGGTAATATCCATAATTTATTGTAATATTGGATCAAGCATTTAAAAAATAATCCTCAAACTATTTTTATTCATTTTCATTTTCTAACTGAATATAACCAAACGTAATCACACTATTTGGAAGTATATTATTAGACATATGAGTGTATCGATATGAATAATGAATAAAATAATTCATCTTGGCTCAGTTGGTAGTGTCTCTTACTAAAAAGTTAAGGGTCCTGGGTTTGATTCTTGGCATGCCTAAAAAAAAAGTTTCATTGGTTAAATCGGGGTTTCCCCTTTAACAATGATGAATTTATGGCAGGGAGGCGGCTGGGTCTGGTTATCTATTTAAGTTAGTTTATAAGTCGTGTGCTGATATACTCAATCGGTTCATAAAGTGCAAGTTAAATACCTCAAATAATAATAAATACTAATATTAAAAAGTTTTGTAAATTTGGATCTGTTCTGACAGCTTTAGATATTTTGTGTTAAATATATGTTTGGAGCACGCCCTCAAATTAATTTATGTATTAACCAACGCTGTATCAAACATTAGAAGTCAAATAAATCTATTAAATATATAAAGTTGAATGCATCGTCAAAGAATGGCTATTTATTTACCCGGCTGTGACTTAAATTTTGTAATAGCACGCACTATCGTTTTAATTAAAGATATGTTGTTATGTTGTTATTATTATTATTAGCACCGCGTCTTACTACCCGTTCGGGTTATACGCACTTACGCTAATGTGTAATGGTAGGGTGATTGTGAAATGAAATGGAGTACCTACAGTTTAACGTGGAATCCGAACCACGGTGGAGGCCTGGCATTCCTCACATTCACAAGATGTCTTGTCAGAGGTGAAGGAAGGGTTTGGTAATCAGATAAATCTGCGCCGGGACCGAGGATTGAAACCCCGGCCACCAGCACAGAAGTCCGACACCTTACCCCTATACCACCAGGTCACCCTGATGTTGTTATGGATTTATTGTATTTTCATACAGCCATTTTTATTCACTGAACCCGATTCTCTTTTGTTCACCCCACATTACAGGTCTAATCACACATCTGTTATTTCTAATGTGTAAAATTTAGAGGATATCCACGTTTTTATGTTGTTATAAGTAAGATAGATGGTAATTAGTATTTGTTTATCATCTAACGGAACCTTTTCCCTTACATTTTAAAGACAATGTTCTTCATTTGTGCTTCCTGCCGGAGATTAAGTAAAACCTTAAGGAGTAGTTGAATGTAATAAATATACATAACCACATCATTTTTCATGTGTTAATATATTATATTTGTGATGTAATATAATTAAAAACAATATCAGTATTGATACGAGGCTTGATGTGCTTAATCAAATTTTTAATCTTGTTTTTTTATATAATGCTGTAGTTATTTGGATAAACAATACATTCAATGTTTCATAACATTAGTAAATATAAGAAAATAAATTAGGCTATGATTTTTGCCAATCTGTTTATCCAGCCAGTAATAATAATAAATAATACAGCATAAAACATACTAAAACATTGATCAGGTTAGTTATTATTTGGATAAGGTTTTATTTTTGTTTAACTTTTACCTTTTATATAAAGGTTTGTCACGGGAGAAAACAAAAGGTTACTACCCATATTCTCGTTCATATATTATTTATTTTCTGGAAAAAGAGACATGTAAATTACTTGTCACTAATTCTTTCACCTTACTTTGAGTTTGAGAACAACAAAAATAATAATCTCTTTGACTTCATAGCTTTGGCACTAGGTCAGTTTTTAAAAGTTTCTTCATTTAAAATTGTGTCAGACTGAAAAAAAAAAAAGTTTGTGTTTTTGTTTGGCGAAATAAGTCCCGCGATGACCTTTAAATACTTTTTTTTTCAAACTAAGAAAGACGCCATTTCTCCCATTTTAGCACATGAGCCACCAAACGTAAAACTGATTGCACTGAGATTTACACGACTTCCTTGATTACGAATCCTGCGTCATTGAGCTGTGCCTCTGCTCGTCTAGGGAGCCCGGACTAATACTCGTGGGTTTGATATCATCACCACCCTCGTCGTCGTCGTCGACCTCGCGTCTCCTGACGTCGCAGCCGCGCCGGGTGGCGGTCGCCCCACACTCCAGCAGCAGATCCGCCGACACAAACGGCTGATGCTTCACGGAGCAGTGGGGCAGCTCCTCGTTTCAGACCGACGTCCTGTCCACGGCAGTGGCGTACTGACACGCGGACAGACCCGCGCCGCCTGACCTCGAGACCGCGGGGCTGACGGGCGAGTAGGTGCTCACGAAGCTGGACGAATGCTGCTTCGCTTTGAGCCGTAGACTGGCGATGCTACTCGACATGGCGGAGCAGGGTTCGGTGGTGCGGTGGTGATACATGCCGTAAGGGGCGGAGGGTGGTGCGTAGGGACACGTGGGACCGGACACGCCACCCCCGGGTGCCGCGACGCCGCTAAGGCTCGTAGACATGGAACCTGGGAGCATCGACCCTGTGGCGGAGCTCATCGAGGCGGCTGCGGCCACGGAAGTCGCCGCCGCGTTGAAGCAGTTGACGGGACTCTGGTGGTGGTTGGCCGGGACCACGGACGACAGAGGGTTGACGGACCACGGGAAGCTCTTGGTGCCCAGAGGACTCGGCACTTTGGAGGCCCAGTTGTTATAGGACGAGTAAGAGGAGTAGAGAGAGTCGGTGTCCGTGAAAGGCTGCATCAGGCCGTTGAACTGGGAGCCGAAGCCGTTCTTGAAGTCTGCGGCCGCTGCTGCTGCCGCGTTCATGGCGTTGCGCTCGCGTTTCCTCCACTTGGCGCGCCGGTTTTTGAACCACACCTGGAACAATAGACAGCACAACTTTACCTCAACACCTAGAACAATAGACAGCACAACTTTACCTCAACACCTGGAACAATAGACAGCACAACTTTACCTCAACACCTGGAACAATATACAGGACAACTTTACCTCAACATCTGGAACAATATACAGGACAACTTTACCTCAACACCTGGAACAATAGACAGCACAACTTTACCTCAACACCTAGAACAATAGACAGGACAACTTTACCTCAAAACCTGGAACAATAGACAGGACAACTTTACCTCAACACCTAGAACAATAGACAGCACAACTTTACCTCAACACCTGGAACAATAGACAGGACAACTTTACCTCAACACCTAGAACAATAGACAGGACAACTTTACCTCAACACCTAGAACAATAGACAGGAAAACTTTACCTCAACACCTGGAACAATAGACAGGACAACTTTACCTCAACACCTGGAACAATAGACAGGACAACTTTACCTCAACACCTGGAACAATAGACAGGACAACTTTACCTCAACACCTGGAACAATAGACAGGACAACTTTACCTCAACACCTGGAACAATAGACAGGACAACTTTATCTCAATTATACATCACTCAACAAATATTGTTACTCTTATCGGTGTGCATGCGTACTAAATAACAGGTTACTCCATCCGTCAATGATGGAGAAGTCGAGGCTTGAATCCCAGTCGGATGTTACTGAGAGTGTTTTACCCTTAATAACTCCCCACTTTCTTTCCATGGAAATACAATCATATTTGCTTGAATGTCTCCCTTCATCATTCTTACCTCACTAGCGTAAATAATGCTAACAGCCCGGACGACAAGCAAGACGCGGTGAAATAAACAACAAACCAACAAATAATCTTATATGTATAGCCTACAACAATAATTTTAAAAGTGTTTCTTAAAAACAATGTCATGATATAAAATTATAAATACTTAGCAAAACCTATATATTAAACCTCTTTTGTTGAATTATTTTTACGATCTATGCCAAATTATTTGGAATAGCTATGTTTACGCAAAACACGATTTTGTTGCCAAAACTATTTTTATATAGAATATCAAACTATGCAAAAAATGTTTTTTTTAAAGATCCGGTAGACAACAAAAACGACCGGGATGTGGGTAATAAATTTCAATAGGATTTTATTCCGATATATACGAAACCAATACAAATATATTGGGGTCAATTTGTTGCGATTTGCGTCCTGTAGTGTATTTATGTCCATTATACCTACAGATAAAGAGGTTATATTATTTTACGTTTTTTGACATTAATATGAAGCTCAATTCAATAACAATTTTTTATACTTATGGATCTTAGTCTATTCTTTTAAAATATATAGCTTGGTATGTGCGTTGAAAAATAAATTTGAGCAATTGAGCTCAATTTATTGACACACATCTGCAAGAATGCACCTAGTTAGAATAGACCGCACCTAGTTACCCCGAAGCATTCTGTTCTCGGTGTAAAATAGGTGCATTGCGCCATCACTATTAAATACCAAGGCAAGTTATGCTTTCAACGAAGTAACCTCTTCACTTTGGTAGGTAATGTATTGAAAACAAGTTCTAAATTCTAAAACAAATAAATACAATTTTAATTTAGCAACTGTTGTTTTTTGAATGTCAATATTACTTTGGGAAGTTTACATATAAAATGAATTTACATATATTTGTTAGTAGAGTATATTTAAAGTTCAGTTTTAATAAGAAAGACCTTATCTAACAACTATTCATGTTACTAGATCTCTTTTCTCGTATTCATACGTTAGGTAATGTGATCTGCAGTTATCACAGATCCTATCAATACCTATTCAATAACACTAATACATGAGTAAAACGTTATTAATATTTTTATAAAAGGCCCTTTCTATGAAAATTTGTTTTAGATCTGGCACATAGCTTGTGCTGACTTTACATATATACAGTAGCCCCATGACTTCTTTGTTGCTGACTGACATCTTTGAAAAGTTACCAGACCGAATTATGTATCCCTACGTCGAACCATATAATCTGCAAACACATGTGTTTAGCAGCTGTCACTTCTGACAGTCAAAATGTAAGTATATACCTACATGTTGACTGTCAGAAGTCAGTTTTGAGCTGTCACTCAGCACCAAAGAAGCCATGGGGCTACTGTATCAATCATTACGGTAGTCGTACCACTTATATATGAGAAATAGCTACAGACTTTCTTCCAGGACCTTTGGCCCGGGGTGCCGATTCTTTTACAGAGCTATCCAGACTACACTCTGGTCTAAGTATTAACTAACTTAATTTCAATATATACAAATTGCGTAATACATTAGGAGGCTGCTGGCAAGTGCTACGTACTTAAAAATACATATTTGATGGGAGTACGTATATGTTGATCTGAAATGGGTTCTACATTGACTAAATAATCATATGAATATATCAAAATAGTGAGCTAAATATCTTATTAATTATGTTATACTCTGTTATGTAAACATTGTTTATATTCGTGGGTGACCTGGTGGTCTAGGGGTAAGGTGTCGGACTTCTGTACTGAAGGTCTGGGGTTCAATCCTCGGTCCCAGCACAGATTTATCTGATTACCAAACCCTTCCTTCACCTCTGACAAGACATCTTGTGAATGTGTGGAATGTCAGGCCTCCACCGTGGTTCGGATCCCACGTTAAACTGTAGGTCCTCCATTTCATCTCAAAATCACCCTACCATCACACATTAGTGTAAGTGTGTATAATCCGAGCGGGTAGTAAGACGCGGTGATAATAATAATAATTTATATTCGTCCTTAAAAAATTAAATAGATTGTTTTAACCCAAAAATCTCTAACCATCCAACGCAGTATCCTCATTAATGAAGATTAGTTTATAAAATAATAAATAATTAAGATCAATATTTGGAGCGATTGTATGCCCAGAAATTGTTCGGTAATAAAAAGTTTCAAGTAATATTTTCAAAATAATACACCACCTAAAATACAAATATATGTCTTTAAAAAAATATGTTCCGTCTTTTGTTATTCGTCCATTAACTTGGTGGGATAAGATTGAGGAAGATGGAATTGTATTAAGTGTACCCTCATTTGCGTGAAGGAAGAGTGGGAAACCATTTCGGGAGAAAAAAATTATATCAGTATATTCCGTTGGGATTTGAACCTCGACCCTTTGTCCGTATACCTATTAGTGAGGTTCTCTATCTTAAGGGAAGTAGATCTATAAAGTTTATTTTTAAATAAATTTCAAAAACTTTAAGTTTAAATATTTATAGTTCTTTATAAATAATTAATTAATTCGGGACGCTTTAATATTGTTTGAAAAAATAACCTATTCGCTCGATACCTCACAAATTAACTTATATCCCTATTAATTTCAATGGCGTAAGTTGGTGGTTGTGGTTACGTTATTGTTAATATGTTAAATCACTGGCAAAGGCGTTACATTGGTCAAATAAATTATCTCATTAATGTAGTCAGGTTTAGGTAGAAGGCAAAGGCCTACTTTTTTTCATACTCTCCCAAATCATTCCTTTTACTTTTTTAAGGAAATAAAAATTATAATTAGTTGGTCTCAGCTATAGGCTTTGAGCGTACTATTTAATATAGCTATACCCTTGCTGGATATTGTTTACCTTACCCCTTCAGTCGCAGCCTTCGATGAGCCCCATTTTAAATTTGGTGTTCGTATTTTACCATAAAGTCCCCCTTTTAAATATCCAACGCTCAAATAATTGAACTGGGATACCCCCCAAGACTCACCCTGCTCCCGACGCTTTGGGAACCCCCTCATCCCCCAAGCCCTCTTATTACTAAAGTCCCACCACTAACGTATATAAAACTACATTTATGAAATACACACAGGTAGACAAACACGAGGATAATATGAACGACTCATCTCGACTGATGATGATGATGATGATGATGATGATGGAGAAGGTAAGGATTCAAATACCGTCTAGATACGCAAATGGTGTTTTTTCCTAAATGGCATCCCACTCTCCCTCTACGCAAATTCGGCTACATTTCCTTTAATTTTAATTTCATAGAATGAGTTTATTGCAGACTATCTTCACGTTGAGGAGAGGGGAAAAAAATATCATGAAATTATAAATTGTCCCACAATATCAGTGTGTAATAATCCTACAGCGACACACGCCAAACGTCTCTGTCTTCTTCCGCCTAACCAGTTATTTTGTCTTGTGCTTTAAACTTTCTTTTCCTTCTTTCTCTCGAGTAGCAGAAAAAACAAAAACCTATCTAGAGTTCAAACTTTTTTTCCCCCTCCCTCCGTCCCAGCATCCCGTACAACATCTTCATCTCTCGGCTGTCAAAGTTGCTCCTCTCGGCTCTCTATATATTCCTCACCACGCCACTGGAGCGCTTGAGATGTAGGCCCTCTTCCCCCTGGCGGGTGCACGCTCAACTACTGCAGCGACCGGAGCGCGGCCAAGCGTCTAATTGCGGTGCCCGACAATGAAGATGAACGAGCCTTGTGATTGGTTTTGGCAGCCGTGAGTTATAGCGAGGCGACCCCCTTTCGGTGGGAGAGCGGTCTATGTCACATTTTTTTTTTAACCAGTGATTTTTTTTTTCCTATGGCTATATTTAGTGAATAGGGGAGCGTACAAACTTATTTTATACGATATTGCGAAATTTAGGTGGATTATACAGGTCGAACCAGAGACCTCAACGTAGTGCGGTAACCTGGAGTCTTAATTTGAAAACAGGAGAATTGAAACCAATTAAACTATTTGATATATTTTTAAAAATACAGAAAAATTGAGAAATAACTATAATAGAAATAAAACTATTTTACTGATCCCATTTTCGTTGTTGTCAAGTAAAGAATCCAGGAAATTACACTTCGACGCCATTTCTAGTTCGAGCCTAATCGCTTACCTAATTCCACGGTTAATCGGGCGTGAGAAGTTGAGTGGATTGTTTTTAAATTCTAAATAAAAATTACAAATAGCTATAAAAAAAACTTTAGTTTTTGCATATCCATAAATCTAGCTGAGCAAAACTTAATTTTTTACACTGTGTCCCATCCGGGCTATCCGCATTCTGACAGGATAGGTATGAGAAATGCATTGTTTTAGAGGAATGGTCCTTGCATTTGCGTGGATGAAAAGTGGGAAAACATTTATGAAAAAACCATCCTCCATACTCTATATAGTCAGGGAAGTTTCCAATTCCGAGCTTTCTATCACCGGCAAAACGGATCAGATGAGCTTTGCCGACTTAGTCCGCGTATCCACCGATGAAGATGCCAGACAAAACAATAACATTTCCTATATTTATGGGTCCAAGAGATAAAATAAATAAATGTATTTGTCATAAATAAATAATGTCAACTCTAGAGAAAAAAAAATTGAAAGTATATCCTAGTTGATGTGCTACATCACAAAATTGGAATATCATTTTTTTAAAGTTCCACTCACAGAAATTGGTTTATTATGATTCATTTTAATTTTTAAGCCCTTTAACAACAATTAATAGAGCCTTTTTTATTTAGAAACAAACTTGATTTTAAGCCTGTTTGAATTCAATATTTACTATTTCGAATCGAATCAGAACCTTGGTTAACTGGCTTGAATCCGAATCGAATCTCACGATTAAAAAAATTTCAAGTAAATTCCGAATTAAATCTCATGCTAAATTTATTTTATCAAGTTGAATATTTTATTTTAAAAATATATTCAGATCTGAATCGAATAATTTATTTTAAGCTGATTATAGTAACGTTTCAAATCGAATCTGTTATGAATATTTCACAATAATGTCCCGAATCCAATCAAATGATAAATATTTCATAATTTGTTATAAACATTTTAGACACATTTTAGGTTTATTTGAAAGAAAGTAATCAATAGCACTTATTTTAAAAGGTGAAAAATCAAATAGTGGTCTCACCCTCCTTTTTTTAACAACAGTGCGAAGGTTTATTAATATTTACAAAAAAAAAAGTGTGCTTAGATACCTTTTTAAAATATAATATATTCACTGTCACAAATAACTGTCCCAATCCTTAACGGCCTGAAACTCAAATTAATTTATTTAGTCACTCTACCACGTAACTGATTTTCGGTCTGATTATATTAATTTGTTAAGGAAGTAATTTATAAATTATAAATTCAAATTTTGAACTAAAACCATCGAATCCGAATCCAGGCTTTATTTAGATTCAAAATTTAGAATCTAATCTGGATTCTAGTAATATCCGGATTCAAAACTTCGAAGGTTCGCATAGGCTTACTTGATTTGGTGATTTTGTTTTAGATTCTTACTCTTAGCATTTAAATCAAAGAATTACATTTTTATCTACTATGCAAAATTTCGGTCACATCTATTATAACCATCCAATAAAAAACAACTGTCTTAGCTTTATTTATCTTAAGTGATACATTTTCTAAAGTAATCTTTAAACACGCCAGAAAACAAATTTATGCACATAAAAAAACGGATCATTATTTGAACATTGTTTTATCACACTGCTTAATTCCACTACCCGATCAAATTAACTTTTAAACAAGTCAATAGAATAACTTATGCCGCTTTACCTGATCCTGAACTGAAGATTATTCAAATAAATAATTTTATTTTGGCAATATGCTTAATAAAATTTTTTGTTTTTAATAATGAAAACGTTGAGTCTAAATTTTTTTGAAAATTGTGGTTGCAAGAAGGGGAAGTAAGGTGCTGCTTTATCAATGTTTTGCCTTCATCTGTAGACACGCAGTCTAAATGTCAGGCTCATATGGTCTTATTTGCCTGTAACGTGGAGAGAGTTCGAATCCCAGGCCGGTATACTGAGGATGGCTATTTATAAATGGTTTCCCACTTTCCCTCCATGAAAATACGAGTAAATTTACTACAGTAGCCCGTGGATTCTTTGGTGCTGACTGACAGCTCACAGATGACTTCTGACAGTCAACATTTAGGTATATACCTAACACATGTTTTTTGCAGATCATATGGTTTGGCGTATGGATACATAATTTGGTCTGGTAACTTTTTAAAGCCGTCACCTGTCAGCTGTGAGCTGTCAGTCAGCACCAAAGAAGCCATGGGGCTACTGTATATATTTTACATTCCTCATACCTGTACCATTAACGTAATTAATATATAAAAGGATGACCTGGCGGTCTAGGGGTAAGGTGTCAGACTTCTATGCTGGCGGCCGGGGTTCAATCCTCGGTCCCGGCACAGATTTATCTGATTACCAAACCTTTCCTTCACCTCTGACAAGACATCTTGTGAATGTGGGGAATGCCAGGCCTCCACCGTGGTTCGGATTCCACGTTAAACTGTAGGTCCTCCATTTCATCTCACTAATCACCCTACCATTACACATTAGCGTAAGTGCGTATAACCCGAACGGGTAGTAAGACGCGGTGCTAATAATAATCTCCTGTCATCATCGGAATGTTGAATGAGATGAACCTAGTGGCGTGATAAGGCCTTGTTGTACGGAGAGGGTCGAGCATATGCTATGGTTGGAGAGGAGGGTCGCAGCAATATTTACAAGCTAATATCATCGCCTTCATTGGCGCTGTGTCCCCTGGCACATTCATCACTCTGGACCGATCACTGTCTACTTTCTCTCTCCCTCACACACACACTTTGCGCTTTCTCTTGCTCCTAGTATCAGCTCCTTAGTGGAGGCCCTCTCACCAGATAATTCTCTTACCCAACAACAGTCAAAATATCCAAAGGAAGAAACACATCTTACCTCTAGAAAAGTTACTAAAACTACTTTCACATATTTATGCGTCAAGTCATGTGATATGCGGTTGTCAAATTTGATAGATATTATAAATAGCTGGGTGATCTGGTGGTCTAAGGGTAAGGTGTCAGACTTCTGTGCTGTGGGTTCGGGGTTCAATCCTCGGTCCTGGCACAGATTTATCTGATTACCAAACCCTTCCTTCACCTCTGACAAGACATCTTGGGAATGTGGGGAATGCCAGGCCTCCACCGTGGTTCGGATTCCACGTTAAACTGTAGGTCCT
>CABFOV010004586.1:0-21773 GCA_902141375.1 Timema poppense | reverse complement strand
TGACAAGACATCTTGTGAATGTGAGGATTGCCAGGCCTCCACCGTGGTTCGGATCCCACGTTAAACTGTAGGTCCTCCATTTCATCTCACAATCACCCTACCATTACACATTAGCGTAAGTGCGTATAACCCGAACGGGTAGTAAGACGCGGTGCTAATAATAATAATAATAATAATAATAATAATAATAATAATAATAATAACTAATAAATTTAAAAAAAATCCTTAATACTGCAAAATTGAGAAAATATTGTTGATTTTTTCCTCCTCTACGCTGTGTAGACTTTCTCTTGATCAATTATAGCAACTACAATCAAGCAGTGTATTATAGAAGGCTGTGCAGTTAATATAGCAGCTCGCAGCAGTGATCCAGTGGGGCTGGTTGCTGATATTAGCCCCTCCTGGGGTGCCGCTCCCTTCGAACCATTGCCACCACCTTCTCCACCCCCCGGGTCACGTGTCAGAAGGGGAGGGCAATGCCAACACACACACACACACACTCCCTTTTACAAGAAATCTTTTCCAATATCACGCACTGCTACATTCATCAAGAGAACAATTTCGAAATGGGAATATTAAAAAAAAAAGAGTCAGGTCGCCTCTGAAAGCCTTTGAATTGATTTCGAATTTAATTACGTGTATTAAATTGTTCTGATACGCCTCATAAATAACCTCTAAAACAAGACTAGGTAACATTTGAAGTAAAATGGCACCCATTAAAATATATATTTTGCCCTGCTGGTGTATCTAAATGTCAAGCTCATTTAGTTTGGTTTGCTGGTAACGAGGATGTCCTGGTTCGAATCACGGTCGGGTGCATCGAGGGTGTTATTTTAAAATCTAATATCCCTCCATGTAAATGTAGTTACATTTTCTCACAGTTATTCCTTTCTCATTAGTAGGACGAAATTCCAATAACCCTGGCAAATAGTAAGACGCAGGGCAAAACTAAATCTAAAAAGCTGATAATAATTCATACATTTGTTGGCATTATTTAGTGAAATAATTTGGTGGCGAAGATTTCATATTTTATGATTTATTGGTCTGATAAATGTAAAAACCATTCAATTTAATCGGTGCAGCCACAATAAATAACACTAGACTAAAATTATATATATATATAAACTTAAATGCACGTATTTTATCAAAATATTTATTTAGTTTATTGAGAGAAATAAGTTAGGTTTATTAAGAACACGGCAAGAAGAGTATTTTAGATTGTTTTATTTTTTCGCATTTAATATTGAATAAATTTAATTTATTACTTTGCCGGTATTGATAATATAAATCAAATGCGACAGTTTACAAGAATTGAAGTATGAATTTATTCAATTTAGTAAATTGCTTTTCTACTGTGCTTTTAATATGTTTAAAATGTTTATATAGTGTGAGAACAACTCCGAAGATTAATCTTAACTAATCTAATGAAACCCACTTCGTTGACCACTTGATCTAACGCGCTACCCTCGCAGTAGACTAGATTGCCGGCGACGGGGAGATCAAGGTTCAAATCTCGGTTGAGTGTACTGCTGAAAGGGGTTTTACAAAATGATTTTCCACTCCCTCCACGCAAATGCAGGTACATTTTCTCTAAATATAATCTTCCTAATCCTTCAAACCATTGGCGTAATTAGTACATACACGTGTAACACGGACGGGTAGTAAGACGTGAAGATAGAAAAAACAAATAATGAAAGGAAGTAAAGGAAAGAGGGATAAGAATAAATAGAAGAACAAAGACAATATGACGCTCACAATGAAAAGAGGAACACAGTTGAACCCTTTGCACTGCTGTCACTGGACAAAGAGGTAAAGGTTGTATATTAGAGAAAACTGGTCTGTGCCACCCGTTTGTTGGCATAGGCTTATGTGTACAGGGACGCTTCAAAGGGTAGAGTAAAACGTCACAAAAAATGAAACTAAATAACCAGGAGGTTTAATAACAAAAATATATCCTACCATTAGTTACTGAATCTGTCTCCATTTTTAAAATTATCTACGGCTACCCCAAACATTAAAAAAAGATTCTCCTTAAGGTGCGGCAGAATGAAGCGCAAGTATTTTTACAGTTTTTATAAAATAGAAATTTTTTGGCCAAAATAAATCAAATTTTTCTCCAGCAGCAACATAGTTATTTTTATGCACATGCTATTAGCAACATATCTTGAATATCTGTCAAGAGTGTCCTGGAATTTGGTCAAAATATTTTAAATAAAGAGAAATGATTTTGACAACATTCCAGGACACCCTTGACAGATATTCAAGATCTGTTGATATTAGCATGTGCAGAAAACTAAACTCTTATGTNACGTGAAGATAGAAAAAACAAATAATGAAAGGAAGTAAAGGAAAGAGGGATAAGAATAAATAGAAGAACAAAGACAATATGACGCTCACAATGAAAAGAGGAACACAGTTGAACCCTTTGCACTGCTGTCACTGGACAAAGAGGTAAAGGTTGTATATTAGAGAAAACTGGTCTGTGCCACCCGTTTGTTGGCATAGGCTTATGTGTACAGGGACGCTTCAAAGGGTAGAGTAAAACGTCACAAAAAATGAAACTAAATAACCAGGAGGCTTAATAACAAAAATATATCCTACCATTAGTTACTGAATCTGTCTCCATTTTTAAAATTATCTACGGCTACCCCAAACATTAAAAAAAGATTCTCCTTAAGGTGCGGCAGAATGAAGCGCAAGTATTTTTACAGTTTTTATAAAATAGAAATTTTTTGGCCAAAATAAATCAAATTTTTCTCCAGCAGCAACATAGTTATTTTTATGCACATGCTATTAGCAACATATCTTGAATATCTGTCAAGAGTGTCCTGGAATTTGGTCAAAATATTTTAAATAAAGAGAAATGATTTTGACAACATTCCAGGACACCCTTGACAGATATTCAAGATCTGTTGATATTAGCATGTGCAGAAAACTAAACTCTTATGTTGCTACTGGATAAATATTTGACTTATTTTGGTCAGAAAAAGTGTAATGCTATAAAAACTATAAAATTACTCGCGCTCCCTTCTGCCGCACCTTAAAGAAATAATTTATAAAATTAGAACTTGTTAAAGATTTTATTTTTGCACCACGTCTTACTACCCGTCATTTTAGTTGTACTGTACATTTAATTTTGGCGCAAACAATATTTTTCTTTTACTATATAATTACTAGGTATCTTAAAAGTACTCGCATCGGTGAGCATGCAGATTGAATGTTATGGTTATCTTTTCCAACTTGTTGATATGTTCGAAACCTTGCCGGGTGTACTGAGTTTTTTTTTTTACTAAATGGCTACCCACCCTCCCTATACGTAAACGTGGAAACCTTTCCTCTATATTCTGCCTTCCTCATCCCTACCCCTTTAAAGTTTAGCCCGAAATAGTTAGTAAGACCCGAAAAAAAAAGTATTTTACCCAAGCCAAACCTAAGATGGTGACTTCTGTCCCTATGATAGATTTCGCCGTGGGATCTCGTATCTCCAGCTGAGAGCGTTATCAGCCGGTAATAGGTAATCAACGGACCGCTTAGCGATTCACTGACCGGAAACATTTATTACCTACGTTCCAAGCAGTGCTTCATTATATTACAACGGCCTTTTGACACCTCCTTACGGTGTCAAAGTACCAAGTGGACAACGTCCCTCCGGTCTATAAACCGGTGTGGTTACTACTTGTGTGAGCACCTCTTAAAGATATATCGGTCACTTGGTTCAAGAGCCTTCAGCGACCGAGCAAACATTTCGAGCAGGCAGTTTCTCAAGGTGTCTTGTTTACATACTTACAGCGATAGCTCTTGAGGGCTCCTCGACAAACCATCATATTGGAGGGATAACATTTTATTGTGTTAACTAGTGGCACGTTGCAACTATGGCTGCAGATAATGTGTGTGTTTTTTTAAATTTATTCAAGGTATTTAATAATATGGCATTGAGTGAAAACTAGCATTGGTGGTCTCATGGTTTAACTCTCCACTCTCGCATTAGAATGGATTGGTGGTATCATGGTTAAACTCTCCACTCTCGCATTAGAATGGATTAGTGGTATCATGGCTTAACTCTCCACTCTCGCATTAGAATGGATTGGTGGTCTCATGGTTTAACTCCACTCTCGCATTAGAATGGATTGGTGGTATCATGGTTAAACTCTCCACTCTCGCATTAGAATGGATTGGTGGTCTCATGGTTAAACTCTACACTCTCGCATTAGAATGAATTGGTGGTCTCATGGTTAAACTCTCCACTCTCGCATTAGAATGGATTGGTGGTCTCATGGTTAAACTCTCCACTCTCGCATTATAATGGATTGGTGGTCTCATGGTTAAACTCTCCACTCTCGCATTAGAATGGATTGGTGGTCTCATGGTTAAACTCTCCACTCTCGCATTAGAATGGATTGGTGGTCTCATGGTTAAACTCTCCACTCTCGCATTAGAATGGATTGGTGGTCTCATGGTTAAACTCTCCACTCTCGCATTAGAATGGATTGGTGGTCTCATGGTTAAACTCTCCACTCTCGCATTAGAATGGATTGGTGGTCTCATGGTTAAACTCTCCACTCTCGCATTAGAATGGATTGGTGGTCTCATGGTTAAACTCTCCACTCTCGCATTAGAATGGATTGGTGGTCTCATGGTTAAACTCTCCACTCTCGCATTAGAATGGATTGGTGGTCTCATGGTTAAACTCTCCACTCTCGCATTAGAATGGATTGGTGGTCTCATGGTTAAACTCTCCACTCTCGCATTAGAATGGATTGGTGGTCTCATGGTTAAACTCTCCACTCTCGCATTAGAATGGATTGGTGGTCTCATGGTTAAACTCTCCACTCTCGCATTAGAATGGATTGGTGGTCTCATGGTTAAACTCTCCACTCTCGCATTAGAATGGATTGGTGGTCTCATGGTTAAACTCTCCACTCTCGCATTAGAATGGATTGGTGGTCTCATGGTTAAACTCTCCACTCTCGCATTAGAATGGATTGGTGGTCTCATGGTTAAACTCTCCACTCTCGCATTAGAATGGATTGGTGGTCTCATGGTTAAACTCTCCACTCTCGCATTAGAATGGATTGGTGGTCTCATGGTTAAACTCTCCACTCTCGCATTAGAATGGATTGGTGGTCTCATGGTTAAACTCTCCACTCTCGCATTAGAATGGATTGGTGGTCTCATGGTTAAACTCTCCACTCTCGCATTAGAATGGATTGGTGGTCTCATGGTTAAACTCTCCACTCTCGCATTAGAATGGATTGGTGGTCTCATGGTTAAACTCTCCACTCTCGCATTAGAATGGATTGGTGGTCTCATGGTTAAACTCTCCACTCTCGCATTAGAATGGATTGGTGGTCTCATGGTTAAACTCTCCACTCTCGCATTAGAATGGATTGGTGGTCTCATGGTTTAACTCTCCACTCTCGCATTAGAATGAATTGGTGGTCTCATGGTTTAACTCTCCACTCTCGCATTAGAACGGATTGGTGGTCTCATGGTTTAACTCTCCACTCTCGCATTAGAACGGATTGGTGGTCTCATGGTTTAACTCTCCACTCTCGCATTAGAATGGATTGGTGGTCTCATGGTTGAACTCTCCACTCTCGCATTATAATGGATTGGTGGTCTCATGGTTTAACTATCCACTCTTGCATTAGAATGGATTAGCGGTGACGGGGAAGTCGGCGTTCAAATCGAGGTTAGGTGTATTGAGGTGTTTTTTTTTACTAAATGGTTTACCACTCACTCTTCACGCAAATGTGAGTATACATTTACTCCTACATTCCTCACCCCTACACCACTATAGTTAACATGCGGATAGCCTGAACAAGTAGTAGGATGTGATGCAAAAAACCCAGGGAAATTACAGCTTAGACACGGGAATCGAACCAGGTACGCGCAAAGCTAAAGGTCCCGGGTTAAATTCTTGCATCAAGGGTGTCCAATTAGTTTATATATCTGGCACTCTAAATGAAGTATCTAAAATGTAAATATCCCAATAAAATTTTTGTTTTAGTTTATTTATTTATTTAGCACCGCGTCTTACTACCCGTTCGGTTCATACGTTTAAATACTAATTGCGCTGCTGTGTTAGGAATTGGTAAAGTTGAATTTAGAGGATGTGAACCCTCACTTTCGTGGAAGGAGAGTGGAAAATCATTAAGGAAAAACCACCCCCAGTTCACCCGACCGAGATTTGAAACTCAATCTCCTCGTCCTCGGCAGTCTAGATCAACACGAAATTAGCGCGTTAGCTAACTACGCCATAGAAGCGGGGTTGTTTTAGTTACCTTACTACTTTGAAAAAAATAATCGTTTCCTTACTTCATTTTCGAATGAATTACATCATCTTTGTGTATCTATGTTTATCAATATTTTATGGGCGATAGGTTCACCCGCATGCGTTTTGAGAATTATTTGTGTATACATTGCGTGCACAGGGAAGGATGAATCGTAAATCTATCGAAATGACATTTTCGAAGTAAAATACCACACGAATTATGTGATAGGCTACTTACAATCTTGGAAATTCTCATGAGAAATAAACTGTTATTTTGAACGATTTATTATATCGTCATCGTTCTGTATTTTCTTGTTATCATTGTTTTATGACTTTAGATAAACTACACGACACATGTTTGACTAACTCGGTCAGTATGTAAAAAAAAAATGTTTTTTATAGGTGTTTTATAATAATTTGTATCTTCTACTCAAAGTATAATTTATAGATATATATCTAAAACGTTAAGCAATATCCTTTCGATAATAATTCCCGGATTTTGCCCAAACGATTGAATATATTTTTAAAAGAGATAGGCTACACCGAGTATGTGCCCAACAAATTTAATTTTCAAAAACATTCAAAAAAGAGAATTTTTAATTTATTATAAAAAAATTAGATTTCTCGCGTCTAGTCAGTTATTTGTTTACATTATCTTATACTTTAAATTAGTTTATGTCTCTAGCAATTTTTACTTTTATCCAACCAAATTACTTAAATATAAAAATAAATGTTTGCAATTTATGAAGTGAAACATTTAACACGCAAATTCAGTAACATTTTCTCTAAATTTGGCCTACCTAATCCCTATCCCGTTATTGTAATTTAATGCGGACAGCCCAAAATTTGGGGCAACGCGTGGTGTATAAAAACTCACAAACCCCGCTCATACTTTGTGTGTTCAGTGGCTTTTGAAATGAAAGTAAACACAAGATATTGTCAGGATTAGAATCTTTCCTCCTTGACTTAATTGGCGAAAAGCTGATCCAAGGACGCGCGCGCGGCTATTGTTCCGGTACATTCGTCAAGAAGACCCTCTCAGACAACTTGTGATTCCTTGGACACTGATATATACGCTCTGTGCCGTGATTCTGATGACTTTGGTAATGGTCCGATATTAAGGGGGAGCTGACCGGTCAGAAGGGGAAGGTGGGGGTGACGCAAGGAAGGACATTGAGTGATGAAACGACCGCCACTTGTTGACAAGCATACAGAGGGAACCGCAACTTAATGTGTAGTTGGGAAGCATTTATATCTAACTCTCATTTATATATGTGACACTCTAAAAGTGATATTGGGCATTTCATGAATTGGACAATTTATGCCTTTTCGATTTCATGGACCGGCCAAGAACTCGCCCTTTTCATTAATTGAGTAGCGCTTGTGCTTCTCAAGTTCATGGACTGGGCAGCTCCAAGTTCTACCCAATTCATTTGCCCGGCCCGCTAAATTGACAAGCGAAGAACAGGCTTGGTCCAAACCTATAAAGGTCTTAGAATGGAAGTTTAGGTTTAGCTAGGTTGGGAAATCATAACATATATCTGAAAACAAATTTCAGATAATCCTCTGGTAGATAGGACAACACTTTCCATTTTATTAAATGGATAAGAGTTCATGCAATATTTTTGCCCACTTCGTGAAATGGTCAAGAGAAGAGGTCAGGTAACGGAATGTAGGCCTACAGAGATTTGCCCAGTTCGTAAAATGGGTGGTTTCACTAATAGGATGTAACTTAATTTTATATGCTATAAATAAAAATATCACACACATAAATCACCTTCATAGTTATTTTATATACTCTTAGGCCTATCTATTAGATATAGTGGCAATATATTGTGACTTAATATATGCTTATAAAATAAGACTATCTCAAAAATAATATTATGCAACATGTGTTTTTTCTAGTATTGATATGAAGGCTAATATTTACCATTATTATTATTTTTATTCCAGCAAAAACATCAGACTAGTTTGGCTTTAATTCATTTTCTTATGAAACATCACAAAAAACTACATTATTTGGCAAATCAGACGATAGGAGACTGAAGTCATTACACAGTTATTGTTTTACGCGTAAAAGATACGTATTATAATATGACCCAATATATATATATATAAAGCTATATAAATTCATATTGACATACGTACTCGTGTTAAATACAAATTGGATGGTTTTTGTATTTAATTAACCAAGAAATATTAATAAGAAACTGAGTAAATGTCTCCTAAACTTTTATGAAATTTATCAAATCAATATTTATCGTATTATATTTTAATCAATTATTTACTGGGTGTACTTATTTATATTAAGCTTTACTTCCAACACAAAATTTTAGATTTTCATTCATTTCTAAACAAAGATATTTAAAATATGTGGTTGATTCCGTTTACATTAGAAAATGTACGTACTGTTACCAGATTCGACGAGGTAGAAAGGAGGGGAAGAAAAAAGGTAACAATATTATATTTTGAGGCTCAAAAATTTATCTCTCTGCGTATTGAGAGGAGTAAAGGGTGATACCATTTGGGCGTTTCTTTATAAATTGACAATTCTTTATCAAATTAAAAATGTAATATTTTTTTATGCAATTTGTAATAGCTTCTTTACTAAAAACTACACCTAGTTATTATTATTATTATTATTATTATTATTATTATTATTATTATTATTATTATTATTATTATTAGCACCGAGTCTTACTACCCGTTCGGGTTATACGCACTTACGCTAATGTGTAATGGTAGGGTGATTTTGAGATGAAATGGAGGACCTACAGTTTAACGTGGGATCCGAACCACAGTGTAGGCCTGGCATTCCCCACATTCACAAGATGTCTTGTCAGAGGTGAAGGAAGGGTTTGGTAATCAGATAAATCTGTACCGGGACCGGGGATTGAACCCCGGCCGCCAGCATAGAAGTCTGACACCTTAACCCTAGACTGCCAGGTCACCTATACCTAGTTAATTTGGTATATTTGAGTAATATAACCTAAAATTTGAGAAACATTAAATTCACCCCTCCAACATATTTATCCAACCCGAAGCACCCTCGTTTTATGAAGTGTATGAGACGCACGGGGTGGAAAATAGCCCCGATGGCTAACTTGTGGTCAAATGCTATTGCACCCAGGAGTTGGTGGGGGTGCTTAAGAGTGAGATTTATACGGAGGGAAAGGGGATTGGGGGTGTGATCTAGCTGCTGGAAGAATTGTTGTGACATTACGAGGGAGCTCGGGGCCCTACTGTGACAGATTGGACTACTGTAGAATATTCTACCTTACACCCAGTATGTTCACATGACTGTCCGATACAGCGTATAGTATTTATGGCTTGATTGGTGAAATATTACTAAGACATAGCCTAATGCTATTATTATTATATCTATTTTAATAAAGACAATTATTTTTTTGTCTCTGCGTCTTACTACACATCCGAGCTATCCACATACATACATACATACATAGGCCTACACACATACATACCCAAATACATGCATACATACATACACACACATACATACATACATACATACGCATACACACATACATACATACATACATACATACATACACATACACACATACATACATGCATACATACATGCATGCGTACGTACATACATACATACATACATACATGCATGCGTACGTACATACATACATACATACATACATACATACATACATACATACATACATACATACATACATACATACATACATACATACATGCATACATACATACATACATACATACATACATACATACATACATACATACATACATACATACATACATACTTTACACTTTAGTTCTCTTAAATTAGTATAATTTTTAAAAACTTCACTTTTGAAGACCACTTCAAATACGTTCTAGAACATCCAATTTTTAAAAATTAACTGGGAGGGAAAAAAAATTATATAGTAAATAAATTTTGATATTTCCCCTTTTCCCCATCACACAAATAAGGTCCCTCCACAGTTTTTTTTAAAAATAATTTTCTTATTTCTCATAAGTCTAAACATCATGTCATAGACTTACAATTTGGAACTCTCCCAAAATTAAATTCTTCCTACGCCCATGAGACAAAATTGGTGTATATGGAAAACAAAGAAAACCTGTAAAAGCGAATTAATTGGGTGTGACATGAAAAGACAAGGAGAAGTCAGATAAATTTTAAATTGTCATTTAAGTTTTTTTTTTTTTTGCAATAGTAGTAGAAGGCATTACCAAGTCTAAACTATTAGTTTTATCCCTAATTAATGTGATTTATTGATGATATTTGTACAATTAATTTAATAGAAGGCAATGAAAATTATGGGATTATGTATGTTGGACAATAGCTTTTATTATAAAATAATGGAAAAGTAAATATTCTTTGGCTCGGAAAACCTGGGGAAGTAAAAGAATTTTAAAGTGTAGGCATTATCAGTGCTGTTTGAAGGCGTGTAAAATAAATACATTATCAGCGGAAATCAGCTGGGCCTAAAATTGTAATCGTCCCCGCCGCTACCCTGGATGATATATTTCAAAATTAAAGGACACCAGAATGTAGGGCCAATGTTTAATCACTAGGCTTAAATTACATTCTAGTGTGTAGGGTATCTGACGAGAGGCCCAGAATAAATTCAAAATGTGATTAAGCCTACAAAAAAAAAAGCCTCGTAATGGGTTGTTTTGCGTACCACTAATAACTTACATGCAATGCGAACTATCAAGAATTGTGTTTTACTTTAAACTTTCAAACAAATATTCTTTCTGTATTTGAGAGATTTTTTTCTCTTTTAAATAATATAGGAAGACATTTTGATATGTAAAGTTTTTCCTCTCCGGTATGTTACGCCCTCCACATACAGTATCCTAATTGTACGTTGTGGATAACCCTGGCATTCAGAAAGACCTGTGACACCTACATAAATGTAAGACATATTTTTGTTGTTGTGTGCACTAAACACTAACTACAACTTTTAAAAAAAACTAAAAATATCTTCCAGAGGCTCAGAATTTTAAAATATTGCCACTAAATACCCGCTCTAAAATGTTTATAGAGGCAACTAGTTTTCAAAAATTTGTTAGAGGAAAATCACTTTATAAAACATCCACAAGTAATACATTTTCAAAAGATTTCCAGGAGAGGAACATTTTAAGAATCTTTTAGAAAACTCCAAATTAAAAAAAAATATTTTCTGGATGAGAACCACTCCAAATAACTTCTTAAAAGAATAATTATCGTAAATTTTTCCAAGTGTGGACCACTCTAAATAGCTTCTAAGGGCATCTAAGTTTCGGAAATTGTTTTAGGAGGGCTTCCGATTTGGCTTTCGGCTTGGGAGCCAGGACGTTAAAAACATCACAAATACCACTGGGTGGTATCATTACTTATAAAATAAAAATATATAGACGGGCCTACCCATCATTTTTAAATGCTAACCGAAAAATAAAATACCAAGTTCTTCTCCACACAAGTTCTTACTATATTGTTACTATATATTTTGAAAAAGAAGGACATACAAAAAAGTGTTATACAAGAAAAATAAACCTCTTTCAAATATCTTCAAAAGTCATCCAGGGTCTAAAATTTTACCCGGTCAAGACCTACGGACTCCCTTTCAATTGAGCCGCCTCCCCACCCCCAAAATTTCAAATATCTTCTGGAGCCCCTGAATAAGATTAGGAACGTATAATAGAAATTATCACAAATTTTGCGTCAAGGGGAGTATAAAACGATTTAGAACAAGCGCCCAAACGGGATTCGAGCACAAACCTTACCGTTATTAGTAAACAAGACAATAAGAGACTGACACCATTTGCGGAAGACAAATTTATCGAGTAATGTGTAAAATATTAGAATAATAATGTGAATTAAGATAGAATTTTAATCAAGAATAATTGATCTTGATATAAAATATAACGAGGTCGCGTACCTTCTACAAAAAATATGTAACATAGTGAATTATTGAATATATTAAATTAATAATCTTGATTTAAATTATTAAAGGGAAATACAGTCTTGTTTAACTTACGGTGGTTTTGTCCCTACACTCATTAAACTTAATACAGTTCAATTTTAATAGCAAGGGCCTTTTAGAAAAGAAAAACTTTTTTCGCCCAAAATTGATCAAATTTTAGTACAGTTTTTTTTTATAGTTATTGAGAATATCCATCAAAATGTTCCACTCTAGATCACATCACTTGATGTATAAATACGTGAAAGTATCTCTATTAAATTTGCTATCTATCAGATAAGGTTCTTCCTACAAAAATTCGACTGTAGCCCTCAATTCCAAGAAAAATACAGTTAAAACGTTTTGGAATCATTTAAAACAAGAAACTTTCTGGTGCAACACTAATACCCTGGATAGAATATATTTTATAAACCCTTTTAGAACCCATGGTAATAAATAAATATAATTGTCTTCACTTTCGTATAAACATCCGCGAAAGTCAAAGACTCCCAAAAACCGACCCCTTTAAAAAAGACCCTCGAAAGCGGTCCTTTATTTAACATCTTTAAGAATGCCTTCAGGTCGGAACATTCTCGCTTAGGTGCGCGCAAGATCCAGGCTAATATGTTACAAATTACGATAATCTATATTATAGAGCCAGAGGGAAGGTGCCTTGGATGGTTACAACGAGAAGATGGCGGAAGGAGGAATCCTTGGAAATTGCCTCTTGGATTCTGTCGCAGTAACCCTCCCCCCCTGTTACTCTGAGGTCCCGGGGTAGAGGGGTTTAACCCGGACTAGGTCTCAAGATCCCTGGCTCTTTGCAAAGAGGGTGATATTCTTCTTTAGGAGGAGACTGGAAGACACTTCTTCTCTGTCCCATTCATACACCTCTTATAGAGTGGGGTTTAGGGGGTAGTTATTGACTCTACTCCTAGGTTCAGATCTGGCCGACTACGCTCTTCAATTTACTCAAGGGGTTAGAGCTTTCTTTTCTCGATTAGTGTGGTACAGTACGACTGACTTCTTTTTTTGTTACTGGAGTAAGATCAAAGAGAAGCGAAAACAAAATTTTGTGAATAAAAATAAATATTTCGAAATCCATGATCAACATTATTAAAAAAAACACTTAATATAATTTTAGGTATTGAACTTTTAAACCAAATCTTAATACTTGGCTATTTAAATGATAAAATCTCTTTTTTTTTTCTTTTTTTTTGCATTGAAAGTTCCAGCGCCTTGTTCAATGTACCGCGAATTGAAAATGGTTTAAAACAACCGAGTTTAAGTTTTGAATTATTCTACTGTTCTAAAATTTAATCTTAAATTCATAAATTCACTTCCCTAATATTATCGTCTACGAGCCCAAGACTTGAGAAAAATGTGGTTTATAATTTTTTAATTGTTTGTCCTCCTTGGATGGAGCAAGTATTGTGGTCGTCAAAGTAACCAAACTCAAGATTTTGATGGATGGACACATTTCATGACACCCTAAACCTGAAAAAGTATTTTTTTTGAAATGCCGTCTGTCTGTTACTGGGACTAGAGCCGAAACTATTTTACTGATTGGACTAAAACTTGGTATCTGGAGTTTTCATAAGGTACACCAGAGAGTATTTTGGAATTATCCATCTAACCCTAGAACTGAGGGTAATTTACTAAAGGGGGAAAATCGAAAAAATATAACTTATAAGAAACTACTCTAACGATTTTAATTAAATTGCAGGTGACCTGGTGGTCTAGGAGTAAGGTGTTGGACTTCTGTGCTGGGGGTCCGGGGCTCAATCCTCACTCCCGGCACAGATTTATCTGATTACCAAACCCTTCCTTCACCTCTGACAAGACATCTTGTGAATGTGGAGAATGTCAGGCCTTACCCTACCATTACACATTAGCGTAAGTGCGTATAATCCGAACGGGTAGTAAGACGCGGTGCTAATAATAATAATAATATTTAAATTGTATATATATACACTGTAAACTACAAACAAAATAGAAACTCTCATCCTCACATAAAAACGACTTTGAGGGTAATTTACATAAAAGTAAGTTTCCAATTTTTATCAAATCTCCGCCACTTCTTGAGATACGAAATAACTTATTATTGCCAAGATAAAGATTTAAAAAAAACTTTATTTGAAATGTTGTATATTTATAAAACCAATAGTTTCTGACAGCTATACTTTTTAAATTGAGATCTGGGAAATTAATTGTTATGTCATTTGGTAAACGAAGAGGTTACGTTTTCCTCAACAGATTTCTGTAACATTGCATATTATTTAATTTATGATATTTGGTATAATATTTCCGTAAAGATATATGTAATTTGGTTCCAAATATTTGTCAAGTTTTGAGTAAATAATTCCATTTTTAGACGGAAAAGCAAAGAAATAGTCCATGCAGTGCGCCGTAACATTTATTTTCCTTCATTTATCTTTATTTTTTATATTCTTTGCACCGCGTCTCTGATTTCCCGTTCAGCCTATTTGCAATTAGCTACACTAATTGGACATGAGAAAGGTAAAGCTCGGAAAAATTGTGCCTGCATTATTTTGCATTCTGTCAGAGTGGGAAACCAAAAGAAAAAAAAACACCCAGTAGGGATTCGAGCCCGGACTTCTACGTCACTGGTGTTCCAGAGTAGAAGAGATTGAAGTTCAGTTTTCGTGCCCACCGATGCGACTTTTTTTTTTCTATTAATGTGTCAAGCGATAAGATGGTAATGAAACTTTTTATTCTACTCTCGAACTTCATGTTGATTCAAAAACTTTCCTCACATATCATAAAACTCGAAAACTTTTGTCCTGGCTTTGCGCCATAATGTTCGCGTACAACCACGTCTATCCAACGAGCCTGTCTCTCCAAGGCATGATGTATTCGTGCGAGAGACTGTACCTAAAGAGGGAGGAGGGGGGACGCGGTGCATGCCGGGTATTGATCTGATCCTGTGGACCCAAACCCCAGCCTCCTGCAGTCTGTCTCTCTGGTCGCCTCGCTGTGGTACTAGGGAATACGACCTTCACTTAGACGCGGAACAGACGGCGGAATATTCGCAAGGAGTTGTCTTAGTCTGAAGATGACGGGCCTACGCACCCCTTTATTACGTTTCACATTGTTATTCGAATAGTTTAAAAGACCTTTGTCCAACAATAAACAGGACTGCCGCTGACGGGGAGATCGGGGTTCGAATCCCGGTTGGGGTGTACTGAGATGCGGGTACACTTCCTCTAAATGCGACCTTACTTATCCCCTAACACATTAGCGTAGTTAGTACTTTTCGTAAAGCCCGAAGGGGTAGTAAGAAGTGGGGCTAAACAAAATGTTTTTATTGTTTTGGTTTGAAGACGTTCCTATAAAATAAATCAGCCACTAAGTGTCACATAAAAAATACAAACGTAACTAATTGAATGATTACCTTTTTGGCTGGTCTAAGCCAAGGCATCATCCTCACAAGAGCCACAGGGCTGCGATAACGGGGAGATCGGGGTTTGAATCCACGTTGGGTTTATTGAGGGAGCCCGACACCTTAGCTCGGTCGGTAGCGTGTCTGTCTATTAAGATAAGGGTCCCGGGTTCAATTTCTGGTATGACCGAAAAATGTATCATTGATGAAATGTGGGTTTCCTCTTTCAAAGTGGTTAACTAACGGCCGGCGGCTGCTGGATGTTGTATCTGTTTTAGATGTAAGTTAATTTAGAGGCCGTGTGCTGATATAATCAGTCGGCTCAGAAAGTACACGTTATACACCTCAAATAAATTTACAGTGCGTGGTTTTTCATCAATGTGTTTCCTTTCCCGCTAATAGAGATACATTTATTCTAAATTTTACCTTATTCATTCCCATCACATTAACGCTATTTATATATACTTACCCGCCTCGGTGGCGTAGTTGGCTAACGCGCTTGTCGTGTTGAGTTCGATTGCTGAGGACGGGGAGATCGAGGTTAGAATCTCAGTCGGGTGAACTGGGGGTGGTTTTTCCTAAATGGTTTTCCACTCTCCCTCCACGCAAATGCGGATTCACTTCCTCTAATTCAACCTTCCCAATTCCCAATCCATTAGAGTAATTAGTACTTAAAGCGTATAACCCGAACGGGTAGTAAGACGCGGTGCTAAATATTATTATTATTATTATTATTATTATTATTATTATTATATATATACTTACGTATAACCCAAACGAGTAGTAAGTCGTTGTGAAAAAACATTTATTTATTTTGTTTTCTTTTCTTACTACCTGTCCAGGCTACCTGCACTTTCATTGGCGGGGTAGGTATGATGAAATTATTATTATTTAAAGAAAACGTACCAGCATTTTTATGGAAAGAGAGTGGGACACAATTTAGAAAAAATAACACCTTTGTTCACCTAGCCAGGATTCTAATTCCATTCTCCCAGTCACTGGCATATCAGACCAGACGAGACTGACGCCTTAATATGTGTAGCCACTGGTACTGGTTTAAATACATTTTTTAAAAAATTTTTATTAAATAATTAAAGCTAGTGTTTATTTAAGGCGTTATTAATTGGAGAATACCAACACTCGGGAAATGTTTCCGTACTTTATTCAGTACTAATTTCAGTACAAGTAAAATATTACAGAGTGTATGACAAAATGTTATGACGACTCTTAGCAAAACAAGTATCTATAGTGAAAACTAGTACGTAATTTTGTAGTAGGTAGTAGCACAGGTCATAGTTTTCAGAGATGTTTAATCACAGACGCACGCGCAGAAGAAGTAGCACAATTTATCTTAGATTAACAAATATGAGTGATTTTATTGTTTTTCCAACAAAAATTATAGCAAAATATATTTGTTTTTATAAAAAAAATTAGAGAAATTTATTTGTAATGATGTCTACCATAATTAATTCAGTACAATTTTTTACACTGAATTAAATACAAACACATCGCCCGTGTGTATGGGAAATAAGTTAATAGATAACCCTATCACTCCACTCGACATCAGTCCCAGAGATTTACTTATTTAGTTGTATCAATTTTTATTTTAACTGTTTCTGGGTGATGGGGAAGCACCCTTACAGTGTTTTTTTAGACCTCGTCGGCGGCTGAAAAAAATATTTGTCGTGACGAGCGGTTTCCTCAAAACATAAAAGTAGACTTAACTGAAGGGCAAATCCTTGTTGATGGGGAAGAAGAAAGCGGATGCCGGGGTGTAAGCCCACCTCATGAAGTAGACATGAAAAATTATTATTAAAATAATAGACTATTAAAAATACACTGCTATAAATTTCAAACGTTTATCTGTGAACCATTTCTTGTTTCTGGTATGAACGCTCCTTTCCAGACGAATGCTGATGAATTCACACTTAAAATACTTTTATCATCCCTACCTCACTATCCATAAACAACCTTTGTACTTTATAATTTGGTAAAAACGTGTTCTTGGTAACGCCATTACCCGGGATATTATCACGCCTTGTCCTTGACTTGAGAGTCTGGGTTTCGAACTTGACAGGTTGTCTTTTCCTCACAATGTGGTTTCCCATCTTCCTGGGAGTGTATCAATTATTATTATTATTATTATTAGCACCGCGTCTTACTACCCGTTCGGGTTATACGCACTTACGCTAATGTTTAATGGTAGGGTGATTGTGAGATGAAATGAAGGACCTACAGTTTAACATGGAATCCGAACCACGGTGGAGGCCTGGCATTCCCCACATTCACAAGATGTCTTGTCAGAGGTGAAGGAAGGGTTTGGTAATCAGATAAATCTGTGCCGGGACCGAGGATTGAACCCCGGCCGCCAGCATAGAAGTCCGACACCTTACCCCTAGACCACCAGGTCACCGAGTGTATCAATGAGGTTCCTAAAAATATACCTTTATCATCCTGTTTCTTTAAATTAGATAGTTTGTGCCATGGATCACCAGTAATGAAACTATAGGGTACTTATAAACTACAATAAAACAAGGATAGTATCCCTGTTAACTATAATTTTATTTGATTGAGGTTAGTTTAAATTATTCTAATAGCACTAATAATTATCTTAAATCATTGATTGAAGAAATGTCATGATTCTTATTTTTCTCGATTCAGAGTGTTAGTTTAATTTTTAAGATGGCTGTACGTTAGATCACCAAGACACGATACTGACGTTTATAAATTCTGCATTATTTAAAAAATGTGTTAATATTTTAAAATATTGTTTTTATCAAAATGTAGGCTAAAATTATCAGCAGGTTTCTGACCAGTTAAAAAGTTTAAATTTCGAGTTTAAAGTTATATAAAAGATCAACAATGATTTACGTGAAAATTTGTACTTCTGAGATTAAAGCAATACCTATATCTAGCCTTTAACTATCAAATAAAATAATATGTTAATAAGATCACAACAAATCATCTCAAGGTAAAGTGGGATTGTTCTATAGGGTTTTATTTAATTTATTACATATTTTTAAAACAATTTAAACCTAAAATGTTAACTTTTTAACGGATCAGAATTTTCGCCTACATTTGAGTGAAAACGATATTAAAAAATATCAAACCACTTCATAAATCATCCGTTATTTCAAAACGTTTGCACGCTTCTCAGGGTTCTCCCATGTAGCACCCTTAAAGGAAAAAGAATGTTAGGGGTGTTTGTTTTATCATCCTTTCTTTTTGCTGGAAAAACACTTTTACTTTCTTTATTAATTTTGACTCACAAATGTAAATTTACTATTAAACGCATTGATGTATTTAAAATCTAACATTTAACAACTAAATAATTTATTTTGGTCTATTTTAATGTATGCGAGACTGTTTTATAAACTAAAAATCTGTAATTTTATATCCAGGCCAAATAAAAACATACTGTGAGATTTAAACACTCAGCCAATTTTAAGTTGTCAAATATAACGAATCAAAATAACAAAATATATGTTAAGCTTAATTTTCTTTTAGCTCCACGTTTTACGTCTTATTCAGGATATACATTTATGTATTAATTGCGCTAGCGGTTTAGGGATGAGGAATATTGAATTCATAAGACTTGTAACAGCATTTGTGTGGAGGGAAAGTGGAAAACCATTTTGAAAAAACACCCCCAGTACACCCGATCGAGATTAGAACTCCGATCTCCCTTTCATTGGCAGACTAATCCACTGTGAGCGTGACACCAGAAAGAATGCGACCACTGAAGCAGGTAATAAAATGTTATTGAGACTCATTAAATGACTCATTAAATTAATTGCTATCTTAAGTGATGCAGAAACAAATATAAAAATAATTGCTGGAGATGTAGGCGAATCCAAAAATTTATTTTACCTTCGAATCCTAAATCTGTTATTTAATTGCTGACCTTGTGGTCTCGGGGTAAGGTGTCTGACTTCTGTGCTGGAGGTCCGGGGTTCAATCCCCCGTCCCGGCACATATTTATCTGATTACCAAACCATTCCTTCACCTCTGACAAGACATCTTGTGAATGTAGGGAATGCTAGGCCTCTACCGTGGTTCTGATTCCACGTTAAACTGTAGGTCCTCCATTTCATCTCACAATCACCCTATCATTACACATTAGCGTAAGTGCGTACAACCCTAACGGGTAGTAAGAAGCGGTATTATTATTATTATTAATAATAATAATAGCTATTTTATTATTTGTATTTAATTTGTTATATTTACTCTATAAAGACTCCTCTGAGGGAGAAGTATTGTGATCGTCAATAAATCGAACTCGATAGTTTGATAGATGTCCGATGTAACCGAAAAAGTGGTTTTCGGGATGGCTTTGATGTATCTCCACCTAGAGCCGGGACTATTTCACCGATTGGGCTAAAACTTGTTATCTGTTTTTTTTTATAAGGTTCTACCGAATAATGTTTAGAATTAGATATCTAACCCTAAAATTAAAAATGCTTACTTAAGTGCAGCGAGACAAAAATCGATCTTCTTGAAATCCTATTTAATAATTTTTATTAAATTTTTGTATATAGATAATGATTAACATTATAAACAAAATGGAAACTCTCATTTCCCATAAAACATGAATTGAAGGTACTTTAAATACGCTTAATCTACGATAATGATCACAATTCCGCGACTATTTGTGAAACGAAATAACATATTGTAAAGTTGTAATATTATTAAAAAAGTATAATTGATTATTTAAAATATATTTTTATAAAATTGATAGTTTTTGAGCTATAAGCAAATATGTATACATATGGAGGTCTTAAAAAGGTGAAATAGAGTGTTATGCTCTTTGGTGGACAGAGATGTTCTTCTTTTTCTCATTGTTTGATCTATGATCTTTGGTGAAGTGTTTCTGCAACTATGTCTATTATTTTGTTTCACAAACTAGCGTTTTTAGTACATGTCTATATTTTAAGATAAATGATAGAATCTGTGCGGTGCATCGTATCATTTATGAATTAATTTTTCCAAAATACTCTGCATACAATTTTGTATATTGTTATATTACATCTTATACGAGGAAAAAAACTTGATACATATTTTAGGGTCACCATATTATATATTTTATATATAGTTAAGGTGGGATTTAAGGGAACACACATAAAGGTCAGTACTTGTTCAGTTTTTAAAATAAAAAATCTGTTGGCCTAGACTTTGAGTAGATAAGTTTTTTGATGCATAGTAATCTAAGGAGTACTTGAATATTGGTCACGTATTGCGGAATTTGAACTTAAACTTTAGGGCCTAACTGAGATAACCATAGTTTGACACCCGGATCGGTAATGACATGGTATAAAAGCTTCAAGCTTTTAATAGATTTGAACGCTGGTGAAGAGGGATTGGGGTTCTAATCTGGGCCGAGGGCAAGGTGGGAGTGTAACAAACGAAAGCTAGACCAGAGTTTTTGCAGTTTTTATTACAAAACTTTTTTTTTACCAAAATAAATAAAATATCTATCTAGTAGAATCATAGAGTTTAATTTTCTTCACATGAGGATCTCGCATCTGTCATGAGTATAGCGGCATTAGATGATAAAAATGTTAAACTAAGAGAAAAAGTTGTCTTTACATTCCAGGACATCCTTGATAAATATTCAAGAAATGTTGAAGTCACCACTGGAAGAAAAATAAATTCTTATGTTTCTACTGGAGAAATATGTGTTGCCATAAAAACTGCAAAACACAGTCAATAACTTGCTATCCCTACATCCCCACCTTAAAGATGTTTTCCACAATCACTGTAGTTCTTCTATCATCCATCCCCACGATAATACGGTTGCATATAATCTGAAGTTTCCCTCACACCATCGTATTTAGCTCAAGCGATTTTAAAAACCCGACCTCCGAAAGGCAAAAGTTAAACATCTGACAGTTCAGAAATAATCCACCATAAAATTTAAATTCATTTAAAATCATAAGACAAAAATTAAATAAATAAAAACAAATTGCTACTTAAAAATTTAATTTTTATGTGTAATTAATTAATCTATGGCACTAGGAACACAAAAGTTCATTCCCGCACTTACAAAATTACCCCACCTATCCCTATCGCGAGCTAGTTCTATCCAGTCCACCTCATTATACCCTATTCCTATCGTGAGCTAGTTCTATCCAGTCCACCTCATTATACCCTA